>CM076577.1:313790871-313913160 GCA_034641835.2 Pinus albicaulis
AAAGTCGACATGTCAAATGTGATCATCAGAGAATTCTTTGGATCAACAGCCCCAATGGCAGTGAGAAATGCACTCCTTTGTCCAGGAGACGACTGGAGTACCTCTAACACAGACATGGCGCAAAGAACTTGAGCCAGATCTTCTACAATTGAGTAGTTTTGGGCAGCCTTGGCATTAGGATTGATCTTCGTATGCTTGGTGGACCCTTTCAGAGTTCGAGGTATAGGCTTAACTGTAGGCCTCTCTATATGGAGTGGCTCACCATTACTAGGAGCAACTTTAGCTTTCAAAGACATAGCTTCGCCATAATCACAAGATCTCATAGCAATATCTGCATGAGAACTGATCATGTATATGTGTTATGGATTTTCCCCTTCCTAGTTGCCCTCAGAGGGAGCTCCAATATTCACATTCACGCCAACAAGAAATTGTTGCCCTTGGGGAAAAGGGTTTGTTAGTACAGCCTGGGAGCTAGAATAACCCTACTGTGCTAACAAGTGCTGAGCATCCTAAATTTTCGGGAAGAGGTGAGTAAGATGGTCTCTAGTGCATAACTTGCATGGAAACTTAATCTTCTTTTTATTATCCATCTTACCCTCTCCAACATGATCGTTGGATCTATTCGTGTTCCCCTTCCCATCCTTATCTTTATTCTTATTATTCTATCCCTTCTTCTTCCCATCAATTTGTTGATTTCCTTTGGGGTTAGAAGTTGGAACGACATTAATAGCCAAGGGCTGAGAAGGAGTTGACACTGAAGACGTAACCTGACCAGAATAAGCAGATTGTATAGAAAAATTCTGCAATTGATTTAGCAGGTTAGCCGTATCACTATCGATCGTATCAATAAGTCCGTTACCATGAGGACTAGGTTTGGTTTTTGGCTAAATCTATCTTGGAGTAAGGAGCATTCGGAAATATTTTATTAAGGACCCCAGATTGAGAATAGATCAGTTCTAGCTATCGAGCCCTAAAAATAGCCTGCTCTTCAGAAAACACCCCTGAAAGGGATACATCCTTTGAGACTTCTGGCTACAGATATTTCAGAAACCATTCGAGAAGGAACTCATTCAGAATTTGGGCTTTGATTAGCCCCTTCCTTCTCCTCCATTCCTGAATATGATCAGAAATGTGAGTTGCTTTGTCTTGTTGGAAATTGGCCAAGAGATCAATCTCGACATCATAATGGACATGAAACTAAAAATCGTTTAAGAACATAGTAGCCAACTCACCAAAATAAGAAAAACTCCCCCCTGTTAGCTCAATGTACCATTTCACTGCATTCTTCAGTTAGATTTTGTTGAAATAACCTCAACCTAATCGAATCGTCGATAAGGGAGTTCGATGAACACCATAAGTGGAAAGTGGTGACATGGTCCGTCGAATCCTCACCAGTCTTCCCTTCAAAATTTGGATTGTCTGAGGGTATTTTAGTGGGGACCAGAGGCCAACCCGGACTATATCGAATATGATCATTTGTCACTTTTGATAGATATAGCAAGTTTAAAGTTGCCAGGAATGGTAAGCACGGAGCAGCCTAGGAATTCCATCCCCCATAGGAAGGATTCCCCCCATTTTGAAAATAAAATCCTGGATTTGTTGAGGCACCCGGTTTCCAGATATTGTTCGTAGAAAATGTTGAGCTATAAGAGAAGCCTTGTGACCCAAAATTCGGAGAAGGACCCCCTCCCATCATAGGGTTACTATAAACAGGGATATTCCCTCCAATCGAAGTGTTAAAAGATGAAGAAATCCCTCGGTAAGGGTTCCAAGCATTAGCGAATGGAGAAAATCCTTGAGAAGCACCTACCGAAGGGAAAGGAATATTCCCTTGCTAACCAGAGAAAATTTGACTCTCATCTCCTAACCCTGTCAAAGCAGGGTTCCATCTCGAAAAAACATTAGAGCCTTGACCTCTGGTGAAAGGATTGAATCCTTGATTTTCAGAGGTGAAAGGCAGAGATCCTAAGGAAGGGTTCGAATGAGGAATATTCCCACTTCCAAAGGGGAAATATTGAGAAGCATATGCTTGGGTGCTTCCACTCAAAGATGGAATAGAAGTAGAGACAAACATAGAAGCACTAGAAGTGATTGTTGAAATGGTAATAGTACCTCCTCCTTCGACTGAAAGAGGAGTATGAACACTTGTAGTGCTCATAGCCAAAACTCTGTTCCCAGCCATGGCCATCGAAAGAAAGGGATATGAAGGAAAAGGGCTAGATGGTCTTTGAGACTTGGGCCCAATGTACAAAAGGACATAAGGAAAACTAGCAGGAAGAGGAGATGAAGGAGTCTCACAAGGTCGAGGAACTTCTTCAACTTCAAATTCTTCTGCCGGAAACAAGACTCTAGAGATGAGTGGAGTACTCCTCACTACAATAGCACTAGCACCAGGACCACCCAAAGAAACAACAAGCCCAAATGGAGGATCACTCTCCATTGCATTCGAAACCACCAGATAAAAATAACCCATTGAATTACTCCTACACCTTCTTGAAGAAGGCTTGACACTTGCAGGGGAAAGACCACGAAGCCCCCTCGATCAACGAGGCGATCAGTCAGCCACTTTATGAGATTAATTAGACTAAAAAAATATAAGAATCTAAGCAATCTAGGAGCAAAGAAAAAACTATAAAAAGTCCCTAAGATATAGTCAATGAAGCGGCCTTCGGGTATTTTCGCTCTGGGTGAGTAGGACCGGACACCAAAATACAAGAAATCGAATAAGAGGACCCTCTGAAAATAGTTTGGGGTAATTACGCCCCATGCCTACTAGAGAAGGTAACAGAAATAGTTAGGTTTACCTTCTGACAATATCCTTTTCCGGTGCAAGTCCTCAAGCTTCACAAGGTCACCCTCCAGAAGTACTAATGAAAGTGATGCAACGTCTATCTCAGGTACCACGAGTATTCCCCCTCGCAGTCACCTGTGTGGCCCATAGGAGAGGCAACTAAGGGCACCAATCCGTATCAGTAGCAGGGTGGAACGGTCTTAGGTCAAGATTCAGCAAATAGGAGAGGGGGTATCTCTCTTCTCCGCCTTCACTCTCCTTCGCACTTAACTCTCTAGAGGTAGAGCTTTCCCGGTCCACTTAACGGAATTGGATTTTTCTCATTAATAAAATTTCTATGTTTGACAGTTTTGAGCGGCCTTGAAGACTTTACTCTCCACTCACCTATTCCAAGGCCCTATGACCTAGCTAGTTGGTGTATGATTAATGACAAATACAAAAACTTCTAGTTCATTTTAATTATAGCGCTTGATTTTAAGTGGTTGTTACTTAATTCAAATGTATACGAAAGTGAAAATGATGGTGTTTATCAACGCAAAAGAGATCAATGAAATCCTACTACATGCAAATGAAATACTTTTCTTTCGATGAAAAGAGATTTCTAAATGGGTTCTACGAAACTAAATAAGCAAATTTTTATTTTATTTTATTTATTTTATTTTTTATTTTTATTTATTTATTTCAGTTATCACTCTTCACACACTTTAGAAAACTATCAAAAAGGATTAAAATTCTTTAGTGCAACTAATGCAAAAACTACCAATGATATGCAAATTCTAGGATTACTAACTAAGGAAGAAAAAAGAGCTTCTACGAAGAAGTGGTTCAATCACTTTTGACAGACAAGAAAGGAAAGTCCCAACAAGAAATCCTTTGCATACAAAATGCCAAAATATACTTGATATAAAAGAGAGAGAAATCTAGAGAAAGACTCCTTTCAAGACCAAGAAAACGAACCAAAAAAAAGAAGCTAACAAACTGCCTCAAAATATATGAGAACCGTAAAAGGGAAACCAAAGCAAAAGCAACATAAAACAATAATTATTTTTTTTGGCTTTTCACTTTTAAGGAAAACAAAAATATTTCAAAAAGACAAGCACAAAACTACTCAAGAACCAGAATCAAGAAAATGAGCCACAAAGAGACTTTAAAATTGCATAAGCCAACTGTGATACTTTCGTAGCAGGACTCAAACATGAAATAAGAAGCAAAACCAAGAAACTGATTCAGAACAGTAGCACACACTTCCAGTGAAAAAAAACTCAAAAACCAAGAAAAATGTTACTTTAAGACTTGCTAAAAGGCTAGTCCTAATAAGTCAAGAAAACCAAAGAAGTCAAAAGAGGCAAAAAGAAAAAGCGAAGAAATACATAAGGCCAAGATGAGCAAACAAGTAGAGACTTACTGTTCTGAATGGTCAAAACAGCTAAGAGCTCCAGAAAGAGGTCTTGGTGCTGCAACCGCAATTGCAACTTCACAAAACAAGAAAAACCATAAAATGACTAGGTATTCAAAAGAAAATGAGAGAAACTGACATAAAACCAGATACAGGAAGGGCTTACAGGGCCTCAAAAATCAGATTTTCAAATTTTCCTAGGCATACGCGAGTTCGCTATGTGCACACGCATGTATATGCAACTGTAACCAAAGCAACAAACATATACATAGGTTCTTTTGGAGAAAACATAAGGCATACATGACTGTGTACAGCCGAAGTAGCATATATAAACAGAAATAAGGAAAAAAAGAAAGACCTAGGTCTGATCAAGAGATCAGGGCTTCTGTCTGGTTGGGAAAAAGACTTATTAGACTGCAAGTGTGATTAACCTATCATGGAACCTACAAGACGGATAAAACAACCCAAACTAGGAATTACGCAGATGTAATCCCCAGTGGAGTTGCCAGTTTTGTTACGAGAAAAGTTACCCTATGGTCTTGGTTTGAAATATCTAACAGAGCAGTGGCATGTCATCACAAGAAGGACTCAAATTACCAACTTCTATGCTTTAAACTAGAAAGTGAGGATTGCATATATTACCCGTTTATCCTTCGTTTGTAGTAGATCCTGTAGGTTTCAAAGCCCTTGCAACTCCTCGTGCTCCAGAACCTGCAAATTAGTTAAGAAAAAGCACAAAACCTAGTTGTACAACATAAATGTCCTAGATGTTATCAAATTAGCATACATGATATCATAAAGATAATATGAAATAAACTATTCAAGATTATTAAGCATGTACAAGAGACATATAACACATGAATAGCAGGAACATGATGGTACTTCTTTTATTGATAACATGTACAGAAAATAATAGTGGAGAAATCACCTCAGATCTGCCATGGCCTTGAGCAAAACCGTCGTCTGAATTCGTCTAGCCCTAGCCTCACAAGGCTTCTTCCATAAATGGTGCGCAAAGGATGTCACATGGAATGAGGGTGATCATCACAAGGAAACAAGGGTTTCGTGAAACCTAGGAAGTGCAGGAATCATAGGGGAAATATCAGACTTGATCAGGGCTATAACAGGCTATAATATCAATAGTATTCTCTCTCTCCTCTCTTAGGCCATTCGCTTGAGGGGTATTTATACTTCCTCAAATTAGTTTTTTCAGTTGGGGAACAATTAGGCCACAGGCTGGGGTAGTTAAGTTACAAGAGAAATCGTAAACCCTGCTTTAATAATAGGGAAATTTTATATTTTTTAATATTTTAAATAGCATACACGGGTTAGCTATGGATGGACCTGTGTGTGCACGTGGAAAAGATAGGCAGAGTCGCGTATGGATTTTAAAATATTGTTTTTTGAGAAATGTGACCAATTATGAATGGAAGGGATACCCAAGCCCAATGCATAAGTCATCAAATATATCGAGGTGATAAATGATGCTATAACAAAGTGAGCCAACCATGTTTCCAACTTCTCCACCCTTTTAGTTAGCAGATTTTGACCCCGCTACACCACCACGATCCTTTTTCAGATATGGCATTGAAAGTAATGAAATTGATTTAGCGTAGCAATCAAAACCTCACGTTCTTCCTTTCTAGACCTATCATAAGATTTTAGGTGATCCAGAACAGACTAAAGCAAATCATGATAGATTTCGGAGCGACTCTGTCGGCCAGCAACACTTGCATGCCCTAGTTGACGATTCTGACCCCACACACTTGCTCCATCATCAGGTACCACTCTGCCTTTATTTTCACCACCAGTTGTACGACCGCCTCTTGCACCACCTCTGCCACCATGGAATCCCAACGCCACACAGACCAGACCCCCAGTAGCTCGGCCACCCTACCTTGTATGACCAATAATACGACCCTCTAATGCCACCTTATCCTTTGTGCTACATCCTTCCTTGCTGGATGAAACTCCCATCTGCTTGGGTTGAGAGTGGGAGTTACACATAACAAGTCTCATGGTGAGGGCTAAGGGATACAACTCAAAAATGAGAAACAAGACCACCCAACAAGTTGAGAAATACAACAGGGCAAAATATAGCCCCGACTTATTCAACAAAATTCTACTCCATAGGGCTGAAAACCACCTTTCTCCAATCCAAAGAGTTACAAACAAACCCATAGATAAGAAACACACCAGCCAAACTAAGACCTTTGCTTCTCTTCTACGAGGGGAAGCACCTGAGAACAAAGACACAAACAAAAGAACTTGACACCAAAGTGTGAACACACAATATAAAAACCTGAGCCAATTACCAACCACAACAATTGTCTCAAGACCACCCGTCCACCACCGAACCCCATTATTGCTTACCCAGCGGTGGGTCTCAGGAATCCATGGAGAAGCCACAGAAAGAGGAAGAACAAAAGGACACGTGATGAACAAGAAACATAAAAACATTCGCAAACAAAAATAACACTCAGGGATAAATTTAGAAAGAAACACAAGAGTAGGCACTAGAATCAACCAAATTACCATGCAAAATTCACTTAAGCTGTTGACGGAGTAGAGAAACCAGGCTGTGGGAGAATAAATTTAACACATTTGTGAACTGTTCATGGAGGAGGAGGTGACAACGACAAAACCTACACCTCTCCCAGATTAACCTAGGGCCTAAGATATCAAAATGACTAACTAAGCTCAGACCACCAGCCTCCAGCTACCATACTACCACAACGATATAACATTCCTAAACTGCGAAGATCCCCATAAACCTGCTTACCTCTCCAACACTCAAACCCGAAGAGAATGAATGAGACCGAGACTTCACACACAACACTGTTAAACTCACCGTACACCATCCATAACAGGAGGACATGGAGTCTATCCTCCTTCCCATTTTCCGAATGTACACTCTCATCGCACACGCGTTTTGTGGACCTCAGTGTTTGTCACCCCCATCGGGGAGTAGGCTTCATGTATTTTAATTAATATTCAAATTAAAAAAATTATAAATATAATTTGTAAAATGTAAACGAAATCCAAATAATTTCACCTTAAAATGATTTTTCTCGATCATATTAATTTATAAAAAAAATTAACAAGAAAAATCAATAAATTAAATAAATATAAATTACAAAACCATGGGCTCACAAGATTAATATCTTTAATCATAAATTCTTGTAACTTAAAATAATAAGTTTAACCAATCTCTCGATTGGTGATTTTGTTGGATAAAATAAACCATTAAGTTGCTTGTGTCAATGCAAGCTCTATCATATAAAATTATAATAGGAATATTTTCCATTTAAGTTGTCACTTGATTGGTGTGCATGAACCAGACTATATATATGTATATAGTTGTAACCTATGAGGGTATCTTTATTTGATTAATATACTTAAAATGGTACTTGATTAATATGTTTAATTCATTTTAAATGTAAAAATTATATATTTTTATTATTATATATAATAATAAATTATAAATAAATTATTTAAACAATTGGAAATTTTTATTTCAAATTTGATTAATGATGAATACATTAAGATATATAGATAGTGTAATATATATATATATATATATATATATATATATATATAATTTAATTAGAAATTAATATAAATTTATTTTAGTTAGAGATTTATTAAGAGATCAAAATTTTTAAAATGTAAATTTATTTTTTATTTCAAAATTTGTGGAAATTTTTACAGTTTAAGATATTTGATTTCTCTTAGCACTTAATATATTTGGAGTTAACATGGATCTATATTGATTCTAAATAATATTATTTATATTTTAATATATAAATTTCACTTTTCTCTATATAAAAATATTCTTATTTTTTATTTTTCTAAATCTCTAATAATTTTCCGTATAGTGGTGCTTATGAAAGGAGGGTGAGAGGATAGGTCATCACATTAAACACCATGGTTCATTCAACGCCATGGTTCCCTAACACTCCAACCCTATGTCTACAACATTCTCATGGTTTTGGAAACACTGTTGCAATTATGTAACATGTTATCCTCCATGCATTTTTATCTTTACAACATGCTATGGAGAGATAAGGCATGAACTCGATTTTTATATTATCCATGTACTATTTTGGACTAAAATCCTACTCTTGGGCCCCTAGCTTGGTTTCCTTAGTAGTAGACCATGTCAAGAAAAAGACTAATATGTATGGATATAGTAGTTTAAAACTCTCGGTTGATTCTCTGCCGAGAGTTTAGAAAACTCTCGGCCGAGAATCAACCGAGAGTTTTAAACTCTCGGTTGATTCTCGGCCGAGAGTTTTATTGAACAAACTCTTGGGGTGCAAACTCTCGTCCGAGAGTTTTTAAACTTTCAGCCGAGAGTTTGCCTGGGCGGTTAAATTTAACTTTAGGCGGGTTAAACTAGTTTCAAATTTCTCGGCCGAGAGTTTTTGGTCAACAAAAAACTCAAACAATCCTGCAGTTTTAAGAAACCTGCAACTTCGGAGGGACAGAACACCTACAAAAACAAAATGTTTTATGTCGGATCAAGTACCATTAGATTCATCTCTAAATCTAGTTTTTGATGATGTAAGATTTATGGAGTTTCGTTAAAAAATTCAATTTTTTATTTATTTTTTACTAAACGGTGTCACTATGGAATTTCATTGTTCGAAAAATTGCACTGAATGAAAATTCAATAACTTTCAAGTGAGGACACCAAAAAATTCAAAAAAATCATATTGCACTTCCTCTCCCTGTCTACTTCAAAATGGTACTCTCATTTTTCTTATTAACGATCACATTGAAAAGAAAATCAAAGGATAATAAAATGTACTGAAACATCACTGTTTTTTTGTCTTCGTCCATTTCAAAAAATAATAAAAAATAGTGATTTGATCCGAAAATTACCAAAAAATAGTCTGTGCACTAGTGCAATATATGCAGATTATGATGCTATGGTTTTTTTACAAAAAATGAATAACCTTCCCTAAAAAAAGTTAAGGATAATAAAGTGACTATTTATGTTTGCCTGAAAATTTCAAGTATATGCAGTTAGTAAATAACAAATTTACCCCTCTATATGTCAATTTTTTTTTTTTTTTAAATGTCGGTATGGAGGTAAGACAATTCTCTACAATTCTTGTTTTTATGTCAAAGCATAATTTGCGATAAAAATATGAGTTTAGTGGAGTTGAAGTTGAAAAACATAGAAAATTACAATTTTCAACGTCAAAAAAGGGCAAAAAGTGTTTCCCAACTTCACATTTTCACCCTGAAACTGTCCATGCACTGAAGTTAACTGATGTATTCTTTAGTTGATTAATGAGTTTATACTTAGTGAATTAATTAATAATTAATTCACACCACTCTCACTATTGTATCAATCAGTTAGACTAGATACAACTAGCTCAACTATGTTTAGATTAGTTAAACTGAACACAACTCCATTAACTTCCTTAATCAAATCCACCAAACTCTCGCACATGAGTTCTAACTAAAGTATCCATGCAATAGCTCCACTTAACCCTTAGGAATAGCATAATTCCTTCTGTTAGCTCCTGTGCCACATCTATGCACTTAACTGAAGTGCTTCAAGAGAATAAGATAATGTTTATAGTCCAAATATTATTAAGAGCTAATAATATTCGACATATCTATTTTTAGACTGGCAATCTAAAAATAGATTCTGCCCAATATGTCTAAAAATAGAATTCCATCTATTTTTTCCGACTTGACCAACCATCCACAAATATCAACCTGCAACTCATAAAACATGATCCATATGTCTAAAAATAGACAGTCTAAAAATAGACTTTGCGCCAAAAATAGCCTGCAGGCCCACATAGTGAAGGCGACTCCTTTCCACTAAGCTCATCATCTTGTTGCAAACTCAACATGAAGAAACTCAAACTATTAATCAAACTCGATCTTGGAAAAATTCTATGGTAGGTGAAACCAGTATTATCTAATTCAAGTTCTATATGCTTTTGGGTTCTCTTGGAAATGCATATCTTAGGTTAGATCTCCTATCTCAACACCCTTCTATTATATATTTCTTAATGATCCCTCCACCAAGACCTTCAATCCCTTGATATGCCTAATAAAAGGCGACCCCCTATCACCATTTATTTTTATTTTTGAAGCAGAGGGATCAAGAATATATCTAAAATAATCTTGGATTAGGGGTATTGTCAAAGGCTTGCCAATTTTTCGAAACGACCTACCTATAACATGTTAGTGTCAGTCTTTTCATACTGCCATCAGTGATCAAACTTTCTCTTTTTCATTTTCATATTAGGAGTCTCATACCATAAATTTTCATCATTCCATTAGGTCATGGATTAATTGATGGTAGTGGTTTTTTATCAGTTTTCCCTCATGCATAAAAACTTGCTGATTATTCTCTCTATGGTCTTCAGTCATGATGCACTTGCACTCCTAACCCATATTATTAGGTCATAGGGTTGGTCTCATTAGGTTCTATGGTCTCATCATGGTCAAATTAATGAGTCAAGTATCAATAAATACCAGCAAGGTCATGAGGGGGTCAAATAAACTCAAAGGCACAGTATCTGGAAAGATCAAAGAGTTGTTCTATCAATCTTGATGTAATTTTCACCTCAAAACCATGTTTTTAGGTGAAAACATGGTGCTTTGCTTTTATTATCATTTTTTATGTAATTTTATGTCTTCATATGTAATAAGTTGCACTTCAGAAGCTGCTATCTCCAAAAATCCACCACCCTACCTTTCAGAGGTGTTTTCCACAACATTTTCAGTGAAAAACCATGTTTTAAGTATGTCCATCAGAAAGAGCCTAGAAAGAGCTTTCCAACGGTATATTATACTCTCAAAACTGAATTCTGGATTGAAAAATATGCCTAAGTGAACAGAGGTCCTCAATATCCTAACTTTACCCCTTTTCTCATATGTCCCTTAGACTTTATTTCATATAATTTTGAAGTTTTTTATTATAAAACTCTTTCCCTCTGATCCAATCGCAACCCCTTTTCTTCCGATCCGATCGCATCATCGCAATCGCACAGTCCCGATTGACCCACCTCCAACTGACTATCTCCGATGCAATTAAGTCCCTTCGATCCGATCACATCCAGATCATTGATCTTTTCAATGATCCGACAACCCATATGCAATCGCATCGCCCGATCGCATCACAACTTTGCAGTGTCCCCACGCCCATAATTCTTCCGATGCAATTGAGTCCCGCTATGTTGGTTTTCCTCAATGGGACCAATCACATATCGCCAATCGCGTGTTTCGTTACCAAGCACTTAAACCCTCTCCCCTCCCCAATTGCAATTGCGATTTACCCTTGGGCCCCACCATAAACCTTTCCACCCCGCTCCAAGAAAAAGGGGTTTTTCCTTTGTAAATGCGATAAATTGATTTTAAAATATTTCTTAAGTGTTTCATCACATCACGTTTTTTCACTCTACCATGTTTAAAACTCCACGCTCCCTCCCCGCCGATTTGTGATTGCGATTGAACCCCGGTCCCACCAAAGTTTTATTCCCATCACAATTGCATGTCGCATCCCCGTCGCTATGTGTTAAACCTGTCCCCCTTCCGATTGCGATTGTGATTTCCATGGGTCCCACCTTAATCCCTTCTCCCTTTTTCAAATGAAAAATGGTTTTTCCCTTTGTAAAAGCACAAAAATCCTTTTAATTTGTTTTAAAGGGATTTCACTTATTGTCACCGCTCTATTTTATTACTCCAATCGCATTCGTTTCCCATCGCATCCGCTTCGATCACATCGCAAGTTATCATTGCGACATGCTCCTTATCCCTTCTGATTGCGATTTGCGATCGCGATATAAGCCCACCATCCCTTTCCCTTTGCTCTTTTTCATTCAAAAGGGGAATTTCTTCATTAAATGGAAAATTTCATTTTTATTGGTTCCAGAAGGAATTTCTCAGCATATATGGGATTTTCAACAAAGAAGAAGAAATAGTCAAGGCCAAGAACTAATTATGAACCAGAGAAATCTACAACGGCGATGAAAAAGGGATCTGTTCTTCAAATTCCCTATTTTCATTCTTTGGATATAACAACAAATCCTAAAGATGTTCAAAATGTATTGTTGCTCCTTTGTTTCAGGGGAAGATTTTTGGTCTTCTTTCTCTGTTTGGATTTCAGTTCCTGAGCTGGTAAAACAACTCCTCTTTCTGTGGATCTACTTCCCTCAAAATTCTGTCTATTTAATATAAATTCAAAATCATTTGTAAGGGGAATAAAGTGTGGAATAAGTTGGAAATCATTGAGGACACTCTGCGCTCCATTTGTAACAGTTTGGCAGGGAATTAATAAAGATATGCAGCTCTGATTTGTGGGATCCCTGCGGTATGGATTTTAGCTTTGTTCTTTCCTTTGTGTTCATATGTTAATTTTTATGTTCCATTCATTCATTCACATTTCTGGTTGAATTCTTTCAAGATAGATAGGTAGAATCCATTGTATAATGCTCTGCCTTGGGAAATCATTCAATATTTGATGTTTTCTGCTGTTTGAAAAGGATCCATTTTCTATGACCTTTTTAGCTCCTCACCAGTCTTAAACATTCCATCATTATTTAAACTAAAATTTTAAAATCCCTGCCTACCTTGCCCCATGAAATAACCTGTATCCCTGATTTAATTCCCCGGTTTCAAACTATCCCTTCTGTTCCATACAACCCTGATAAATTATAAAAACATTTCCAATTATTATACCTAGCCTAAGATCAATTTACTCTTATTTTCCATTGAATATTTTTCATGGAGAAAGCCCTCTCCTGACCTTGTAGGGATAGCTATTAGGCTGAGCGTGGTTTGAGGTTACCCTGATTTGCCTTCTTTCAGCCTAAGGTTCAAATTAGGTGCTAACATTTCAGCGACTCCATTGGGGAATATTTAGCATAAAATACTGATCACCCCAGTAATATTTTCCATATAAATTCTTGGACTCTGGATGATGAGGTTCAGAGTTTGATAGGCTGAAATAAACATTGTAAAGTAGAAATTTGACCACACTGGCTTCAAGGAGATACACAAGGGCCAACCCTGATCCAAATCCTCCCCCTATGTTTGAAAATCCTAATCTCATTCCAAGGATAGTCAGAAGACAAGAAGGATCACTAAGTCCTAGACCTATTTTCAGATCCCACACCTAGCCCAGTGAGTGGTTGTTTGTAGAAGATTTTTCTTTTGATGAGTGTTTTGAGCTTTCTTTGTTCAGAAGTAAATCTGAGACTTCACTTGATGACAGAGTTTTAGATCCAGAATTTCTTATATATGTCGAAGTTCAAAGGGAAAACACATCAATTGATGACTATATTTTGAATTCCCCTCAGACATCTATCACTGTAACCAATATCCCTGAGCCTTCAGAGTTATCAGAAACAACATTTCCTCCCCTTAATTCATCAGCATTTCCATCAGTCTCAGAAGTCAATTCTCAGCTTTCGACTCCTCCATCAGCACCTCCCTTGAATCCTAGTAGCAAAAAAACCGTTGTAAACCCACCTCAAGTCATGGCTACCCAGTATGCACCCTTGGTGTTACCTCAGAACCTAAATTATATGCCTGTTGATTACCAAAGTAAAATACCTATCTTTTATGCCACTCAAATCATGACAGCCAAGCAACATGTTGATAAGATGAATGACTTCTTTGATCTTCACGAGGTAGAAGAAGAAAATGTAACCACAAGATTTTTTGTTCAAAGCTTTGGAGGTGAGGTTCGAAAATGGTTTAGAGAATTACCAACAGGCTCTATCCATACTTTGCAAGAGTTACATAGACAATTCTTAGACTGGTGGGAGGTAAAGAAGAACCCACTCTAAATCTTGTCTGAATATGAAAATATTAAAAGAAATGTGGGTGAAACTGTATAGGATTATTGTGTGAGATTTAATGCTGTATATAATGCTATTCCGGCCAATCTGAAGCCCCCCATGGGGTTAGATTTGCTCAATTTTCCAGATGGTTTCAATGCTGATATGGCGTATCAGCTACGAGAACGAGATCCTACCACAGTTGAAGACATGCAGAAGATAGCTGTGAGCGTTGAAGCAAATTTGCTGGCCAGAAGAGCGCGGACAAAAGCTGAAAAGAGAGTAACTATGAAATAAGAAGCTTCCTCTTCAGACAGTAAGATGGATACCTTGATCCAAACAGTGGAGAAAATGGTTGATCGGTTAACTATTTCAGATAGACCTGAAACACAAATCAGAAATCCAAATTTCAGAGGACATCAACAGCCACAATTCCAAATTAAGCAGAGAGAGCAAAGAGCACAGGACCAAGCAACACCACGATAGTAGATCAGAACTCCATTACAGCAAAATTATGTTCAAGGAATGGAGATAGATGATGATGATGATCTTGTAGTTGAAACCAACCACTTTTTCACTGCCGATGGTGCACCAATCTTTCTCACAGAATATGAAGAATATACAACAATTACAGACATTCAAAAAGATGAAGATTTAATATTGGCCAATGATGTAGTGTTAGAAGAAGAGTCCGAAGACTATCAAAGAGGATACATGAACGCTTTGTCAGCGCAATAGAATAATTATTCTTTCAGGAGCAGAGATGTGCCGATCAATCCTATTTAGAAGAGAAAAGAGCTGCAATCAAAAACTGATTCTTCAAATACTCAAATAAAAGGGAAAGAGCCTGCTGATCCTTCTCCCAGAAAGGCATCCTCAGCGATTAACGTTGCAAATGAAAAGAACCATCATAGCGCAGCAAAGGAGCAAGTAGAGAAGAAAGATCCTCCCGTCAAAGAGGTATAAAAAGTCTCATCTTTTAATTTAGAAAATAAAATTTCTAAACTGAAGGTGTCCATGCCCTTGACTAAGTTGGTGAAAAATAGCACTTATAAACATCAGGTGTCTAGAATTTTGCAAATAGACTCTGTGTCAGATATAGTAAATGTTGAAGATGATTATCCTGAACTCATTTTTGGTCCAACCATAGAAGGTCATTCTAAAGAAAGTGAAGTCCCTCCCTTCTACCCGAGTCTTAGATTGCATGAGTTCATTTTACATAATGCTATGTTAGACTTTGGAGCCTCGCATAAATTGATGCCCAAAGCCATTATGGAGAAGTTGGGACTTGATATTACCCATAAATACCATGATTTGTATTCCTTTCTCTGGTTGGGTCCATTGTATTGGTCTCATCAAAGACTTGGTAGTATATTTAGACCAAATCCCAGCCAAAAATTTTTTGATGGATGTAGTTGTTGCCGACGTTCCACCATGGTTTGGAATGCTTTTGTCCAGGTCCTGGGGTGCAAAATTGAAAGGGACCATTTAGCTTGATTTCTCTTATGCCACCATTCCCGTGTTCGGTCAGTTGAGAAAATTATATAGGGAGAAGAAAATGAAATACATGATCACCAACAAAGAGAAGCCAGTTAATCATCCAATTAATGCATTCCACACTGATTTGGAGTCATTTGTATTATATTCAGATGGTGGTTTGAATGATGAAAATGTTCAGTTGATAGAAGTAGATGAGACACCTAAAATTTTAGAAAATTTTAGGGAAGTCCTTAAACAGGAAAAAGAAAAAGCAGCAAGCATTTCTGGACTTCCTGCCTGCCAACAACAGAAGGACAGTGAACAACAGAAAGATGCAGAAATCAGTCAAGGTAAAGTAGAGAAAGAAGAAAAATTTCAGCATCTAGAAGAAGAAGAAGAAGACATTTGGAGCATGGACTTTGACGAAGCTGTTGGTAAGGACGGTGATGGTATTGGAATATGGATTCGGAGCCCTGTTTTCCAGCCTGAAAAGGTTCCTAGTAATTTTAGATTATGTGTTTACAAGTTGGCTTTTGACTGCTCTAACAATGAACTGGAGTATGAAGCTTTGATTGTAGGATTGAAAATTTTGAAGAAGCTGGAGGCAAGGAGGATTTCTGTCTATGGAGATTCAAATTTGATAATCAAACAGGTAAAAGGAGAGTATCAAGCAAAGCATCCGCGATTGAGGGCCTACAGAAATGCAGTCCTAGACATTTTGAGGAAATTTTCTGAGTACACTTTGACAGCAGTACCCCGAATGCAGAATCTTATTACTGATTCTCTTGCCACTACTGCAAGCAACTTGAAGATCCCAATGAATTCCAGCAACAAGTTTGAAATTTATGTCAAACATCGGCCTGTTGTTCCAGATAATTTAAGGTATTGGCAAGTGTTTTGGGATGACAATCAAATCAATGATTTTTTGCATAGTGAAGGAAAATTCAAGGATACTCCCATAGAAGGTGATCATGAGGTCGACGATCAAGAGAAGAAAATCAGATGGACATATTGCAGCTGAAAGACAATGTAATTCCTTGAGGTCTCATACCTTTAGAGGAGATTTTTGATAAAGATGATGTTGCAAAGAACCAAGCTTGGTGCCTAATGATAAAGGAGTTGAAGATGTTAATATTGGAATAGCTGACAAGCCTAAGCTTGTGAATTTATCAAAAGCATTATCCCCTAAGGTAAAGGAACAATATGTTAAATTACTTTCTGGATTTTCTGAAGTGTTTGTGTGAGATTATTCAGATTTGAAGGTGTATGACAAAAATATAATTCATCATACTATTCCCATCAAGCTGGATCAAAAGCCTTTTAGACAGAAGCTGAGAAGGATCAACCCAAAGCTTCTTCCATCCATTGAAAAAGAGGTAAACAGGTTGTATAAAGCTGGTCTCATTTTCCCAATTAGATTTTTTGACTGGATTTCAAATTTGGTCTTGGTACGTAAAAAGACAGGAGAGATAAGGTTGTGCATAGATTTCTGGAATCTGAATAAATCCTCTTTAAAGGATAACTATCCACTTCCAAAGATGGACTGTATTCTGCAGAGAGTAGTTGGAGCATCAAGGATGTCACTACTCGATGGCTACTCAGGCTATAATCAGATCTTGGTGCATGAGAAAGACCAAGACAAAACTGCTTTCACAACACCCTGGGGAACTTTCCAGTATGTCAAAATGCCATTTGGATTGAAGAACGCTGGAGCTACTTTCCAGCGAGCAATGGAAATTTCTTTTGCCAATGAAAAGGATGTTTTTCTTATTGTTTATTTGGATGATCTGATAGTGTTTTCTGGTTCTGATGATGAACATTTTCACCACTTGAGGATTGTATTTTAGCGATGCAGGAATTTTGGGATTTCTCTCAATCCGAAGAAAATTCTATTTGCTATGGATGAAGGCAAGTTGCTGGGGCATATCATCTCTAAAGATGGTATCCGCATTGATCCTGCAATAGTGGAGGCCATTCAGCACATAGACCTCCCACGTAAAAAAAAGGAGATTCAGGCATTCAATGGTAAGATGAACTTCCTGCGCAGATTTATACCCAACTTGGCTAGACATTTACGAGAAGTGACTAAAATGTTGGAAAAATATAGCACTGTCAAATGGAGTGAGAAGGCTATCAAGTCATTTAATCTAGTAAATTTTTCTCTGTCCAATTCCCCAGTCTTGATTAGTCTTGATTAAACTCAAGATTTCATTATATTTTCATTTTCATCAGAGCATACTATGGCTGCGGTATTGATGCAAAAGAGATATCAGATAGAACAACCCATTGCATTTTTCAGTAGGACCATTCGAGATGCTGCTTTGCGGTATAATATCATTGAGAAACAAGCATTGGCCCTTATAAAAGCATTGAAGGATTTTAGAGTATACATTATGCATTCACATACCATAGCATATGTTCCTAATGCAACTGTAAAAGATGTGTTGATGAAAAATGATCCAGAAGGACGAAGAGGCAAGTGGATAACAGCCATGTTGGAATATGATTTGGAGATTAAACCCACAAATTTGATCAAAGTACAAGGCTTGGCAAATCTAATGGCCCAATCAAACCTACGTGCTTTGGATATAAACCTCATAATATCAATGTCAGAAGATGAGGAGGAAGGTTTTCTTGTTCCAGTTTCAGAAATTTTTCTACAATCCCCATGGTATTCATACATATTCTATGTTCTTTAGCACCTTTCACCACCTCCCGGGATGTTTAGAAGCAAAGGTAGATCACTGAAACTTAAGTCTATTAAATTCTGTATTTTAAACAGTACTCTTTATTGGAAAGATCCAGGAGGTATTCTTCTTAATTGTTTGGTTGAAGATGAGGCTCAACAGGTGATGCATGACTTTCACAAAGGTGATTGTGGTGGTAATTTTTTTTGGAAAACTATAGCTAACAAGGTGTTGAGAGCAAGATATTATTGGCCTACTTTATTTTCATATTTGTACAAAACAGTGATGAGTTGCCATGAGTGTCGATTTTTTCGAGGGGAAAGGAAACTGCTTTCTCTTCCTTTAAAACCAGTTTCAGTAAATGCTCCCTTTCAACAGTGGGGACTCGATTTCATAGGGGAAATCCATCCCGCATCATCAGCACAACATCGATGGATCTTGACAGGTACTGATTACTTCACCAAATGGATCGAGGCCATTCCACTAAGGCAGGCCACTGATACGGTAATCATTCAATTCTTAGAATCAAATATCTTGTCGTTTTGGTTGCCCTCACAAAATCATAACAGATAATGCAGCAGCGTTCAAATCTAAAAAGATGGTGGAGTTATATGAAAAATAAAATAATGTGTTGGGCCATTCGACAGCATACTACCCGCAAGGCAACGACCTGGCAGAATCATCGAATAAATCTTTGATAAACATAATCAAGAAAATGCTGGAAGAAAACAAAAGGAACTGACATTGAAAACTCATCAACGCGTTGTGGGCAGATAGAGTCAGTAGTAAGAAATCCATAGGTATGTCACCATTTGAGTTAGTTTATGGTACTGATGTTGTTTTTCCCACATCACTTACAGTTCTGATCATGAGATTATTACAAGAGGCTGGCAGTGAAGAAGATGATAATCAGTGAAGGATCAATCAAATGATCCACCTTCAGCAGACGAGAGAGGAAGTTTCTTAGAAATCTATTCAGTTGCAGGAGAAGATAAATAAAATCTATGACCGTAAGACCAAAGCATAAAGGTTTCAGTTGGACGATGTGGTGTTGATATGGGATGCACGAAATGAGGACAAAGGGAAGCATGGTAAGTTCAACAACTTGTGGAAAGGACCATATAATATTTCAGCATATAGGAGATAGAATTCTTTCTTGCTCTCAGAGATGGATGGCCAAGATTTCCCTGGAGGACCAGTGAATGGTAGGTTTTTGAAGCACTACCACTGTTGAAGATAATGGATCCAAATTGATGTCACAATAATTGTATATACCGTGTTATTTTTGGTCATATTTCAGTTACACAGTCATTGAAGTTTGGGGCCCGAGGTGAAGGCTATAGAGCATGAATGATATGTGTAAAGTTTGGTTTTCATTTAGTTTTCAGTCATAGTTTGAGTCATAGTCATTCTGCACAATGGATAAGGCTACTTGGTCTATGGTGTTCTTGGCACCTCCAAGGAGCTACCATCCCCATTGGAGCCAATGTTAGTGTCAGTCTTGTCATACTGCCATCAGTGATCGAACTTGCTCTTTTGCATTTTCATATTAGGATTCCCATACCATAAATTTTCATCATTCCATTATGTCATGGATTCATTGATGGTAGTGGATTTTTATCAATTTTCCCTCATGCATAAGAACTTGCTGATTATCCTCTCTATGGTCTTCAGTCATGATGAACTTGCACTCCTAACCCATATTATTAGGTCATAGGGTTGGTCTCATTAGGTTCTAGGGTCTCATCATGGTCAAGTATCAATAAATATCAGCAAGGTCATGAGGGGGTCAAATAAACTCAAAGGCACAGTATCTAGAAAGATCAAAGAGTTGTTCTATCAATATTGATGTAATTTTCGCCTCAAAACCATGTTTTGAGGTGAAAACATGGTGCTTTGCTTTTATTATCATTTTTTATGTAATTTTATGTCTTCATATGTAATAATTTGCACTTTAGAAGATGATATCTCCACAAAGCCACCACCCTACCTTTCAGAGGTGTTTTCCACAACATTTTTAGTGAAAAATCATGTTCTAAGTATTTCCATCAGAAATAGCTTGGAAAGAGCTTTCCAACGATATATTATACTCTCAAAACTGACTTCTGGATTGAAAAATATGCCTAAGTGAAAAAAGGTCCTCAATAGCCTAACTTTACCTCTTTTCTCATATGTCCCTTAGACTTTATTTCATATAATTTTGAAGTTTTTTATTATAAAACTCTTTCCCTCCAATCCGATCGAAACCGCTTTTCTTCCGATCTAATCGCATCATCGCAATTGCACAGTCCTGATTGACCCACCTCCGACTGAATATCTCCGATGCAATTAAGCCCCTTCGATTCGATCACATCCGAACCGTTGATATTTTCAATGATCCGACAGCCCATATGCAATCGCATCGCCCGATCGCATCACAACTTTGCAGTGTCCCCGCGCCCATAATTCTTCTGCTGCGATTGAGTCCCACTCTGTTGGTTTTCCCCAATTTGACCAATCACATATCGCCAATCGCGTGTTTCGTTCCCAAGCACTTAAACCCTCTCCCCTCCCCGATTGCGATTTTGATTTACCCTTGGGCCCCACCATAAACCTTTCCACCCCGCTCCAAGAAAAAGGGGTTTTTCCTTTGTAAATGCGATAAATTGATTTAAAAAGGTTTCTTAAGTGTTTCATCGCATCGCGTGTTTTCACTCTACCATGTTTAAACCTCCGCGCTCCCTCCCCATCGATTTGCGATTGCAATTGACCCCCAGTCCCACCAAAGTTTTATTCCCATCGCAATCGCATGTCACATCCCCGCCACTATGTGTTAAACCCATCCCCCTTCTGATTGCGATTACGATTTCCATGGGTCCCACCTTAATCCCTTCCGCCTTTTTCAAATGAAAAATGGTTTTTCCCTTTGTAAAAGTGAAAAACTCCTTTTAATTTGTTTTAAAGGGATTTATCTATTACACTATCGGACTTCACTTATTGTCACTGCTCTATTGTATTACTCCAATCACATCTGTTTCCCATCACATCTGCTTCCATCGCATCGCAAGTTATCATTGCAACATGCTCCTTCTCCCTTCCGATTGCGATTTGTGATTGCGATTTGCAATTTGCGATCTCATATGGCCCCACCATCCCTTTCCCTTTACTCTTTTTCATTCAAAAGGGGACTTTCTTCATTAAATGGAAAATTTCATTTTGATTGGTTCCAGAAGGAATTTCTCAGCATATATGGGATTTTCAACAAAGAAGAAGAAATAGTCAAGGCCGAGAACTAATTATGAACCAGAGAAATCTACAGTAGTGATGAAAAAAGGATCTGTTCTTCAGATTCCCTATTTTCATTCTTTGGATATAACAGCAAATCCTAAATATGTTCAAAATGTATTGTTTCTCATTAGTTTTAGGGGCAGATTGTTGGTCTTTTTTCTATGTTCAGATTTCAGTTCCTAAGCTGGTAAAACAACTCCTCTTTTTGTGGATCTACTTCCCTCAAAATTCTATCTATTTAATATAAATTCAAAATCATTTGTAAGGGGAATAAAGTGTGGAATAAGTTGGAAATCATTGAGGACGATCTACGCTCCATTTGTAATAGTTTGGCAGGGAATTAATAAAGATATGCAGCTATGATTTGTGGGATCCCTGCGGTATGGATTTTAGCTTTGTTCTTTCCTTTGTGTTCATTTGTTAATTGTTATGTTCCATTCATTCATTCACATTTCTGGTTGAATGCTTTCAAGATATATAGGTAGAATCCATTTTATAATGCTCTGCCTTGGGAAATCATTCAATATTTGATGTTTTATGCTGTTTGAAAAGGATCCATTTTCTATGCCCTTTTCAGCTCCTCACCAGTCTTAAACATTCCATCATTATTTAAACTGAATTGTTAAAATCCCTGCCTACCTTGCCCCATGAAATACCCTGTATCCCTAATTTAATTCCCCAGTTTCAAACTGTCCCTTCTATTCCATACAACCCTAATAAATTATAAAAACATTTCCAATTATTATACCTAGCCTAAGATTAGTTTACTCTTATTTTCCATTGAATATTTTTCACGGAGAGAACCCTCTCCTGACCTTGTAGGGCTAGCTACAAGGCTAAGCGTGGTTTGAGGTTACCCTGATTTGCCTTCTTTCAGCCTAAGGTTCAAATTAGGTGCTAACATAACACATCCACAATTTTTTGATGATATTTTTCTATTCTACCAACCTTCCCTTTATGAATCCAAAGATATTCATACAGTTATTTCAAATTTTATGGCAGTTTCTGACACATTGATAAACAGTGAGAAGTCAAATATATTGATTTTCAACACCAATACAACACCATATGGTCAGGTTCTTGAGCTTCTAGATCGATAGCCTCCCAGTGAAGTATCTAGGAATTCTGTTGGTAAAAAATTGCATGAGAGCATCATGTTGGACAGAGGTAATTAAAAATATATCTAACAAACAAAATAATTGGGAATTATAAGCACTAAATCTGGCTAACAGAATTCTCCTGCTTAAAGAGGTCCTCTAAGAATTTCTATTGTATCAATTATTGGTTCTAGCATCCCCAGAAATCACATGTAAAGAAATAAAATCAAGATTCATACATTTTCTATGGAGAAGGGAAAATAAAACCAAGAAATGGTCTCTGGTAGCATTAGATAAATTGTGCATCTCAAAGTTGGTAGAGGGTTTGTACTGAGAGACCCAAAGACATTGAAAAAACCATGGGTGTGAAGCTACCGTGGAGATAGATTTGGGGGGTGAGGAAATCTAGAAGAAGATCGAGGATAAAAAATTCAGTACATGATCCACCTCTCAAATCGATAAAGCCAAAGAGATTTTTCAAGCAAATTACAAAGGCCTAATTCAAGAAAATTTCTTCTAGGATATAAAGAGAAGGGATAAAACCCTCTTATGGGATGATGCCTGGAAAAAATCCCTTGATTGAGTGAAAGGGAATAGTTTAGGGAGTTGAAAGATTCTACTATAAATCACAAGGGGGAAAAGGAAGCATATTACTAGAGGGAAGATAAAAACTCCTCCCTTTGGAGAGAATGAAAAACAGAAGAGGACTGGCCAAAGCACCAAGATAGGTATCCATGGGACAACTTGATTGAAGAATTGAAGTAATGTAAAATTTTGATTTTCCATGATCCTAATAAGGTACGATGGGGATACCAAACAAAGGGGATGTTTAATCTGAAGGAAGCATAGTCATTGTTGATTGGTCATGTTGGAATACTAAGAGGGGATTTGAATCAATATTTCTTAGCAATTAGCACTTAATTAATCATTTTCAAATAATTAGTTAATATTTAGCAATATTATAGTTATTTAGTAAAGAAGTAAACAATAATTCATAAAGATATAGATAGTAGGAACAAAATTTTTAGGTGGAAAACCCCCTCCGGGTCAAAAACCATTGAATACTTTTCTAATAAATTCTTTAATATTTAGCCCTAACTAAAAAGAAAGGTATAACTTCCTAGAATTATAGAAATGCATTCTTATCCATCTTCCTCTGGAAGGATTCCCCAACACCCTAGTTTTATCAGCAGTCTTCTGAAAGGATGCCCCAACATTCTAGTGAGCCACAATGTGCCCTAGCGTCACCCTACCACCCTAAAGTGTTTACAGGCCCTAACCTAAAGGTGACTTCATTCACCTACCTAGCACCATCCTACCACCCTATTAAAAAAAATAAATGTGTGGACTCCCGTACCAGGGTCAATGGTCCATGTTATAATGATATTTTAATGATTTTCTCGACTGACCAATAACACTCAGAATTAAACCCTTGTCCAGACAAACCAAGAACCCTTGTCCCAACATAGTATTTTCCTTCTTCTACTCTAGGCAATGACACAAACTATGTAACATCCCCTGGTTTATTTTTCGTGTAAGTAAAAATAAGACCAAGTTCATTGGACATGTATTCCAAGCTAAATGGTGAGAAAAACATCCTAGTGGGTTTCACTTTCAGTTTATTATAGCTAAAGGAAATTGGAAAATGAATTAGAAAATACAAAGTTTCATTACTTGGAATTTATTTATGAAAATAAAGGAAATTAGAAGAAAAGTCATATGAAAGGTCACAAGTTTCCATGAGAAGGAAATTGAAGGAAAAATAGAGGAAAATGAAGAAAATAGAGGCCTCAGTGATAAAAAGGCTTTTTAGGATCAGTTCACAGAGTTTTGTCAGTTCAGTTTGGAGCTCTCTCTCTCTATTGTCACTATTCTCTCATACTCTTGCACACTTAGAACATTATTGGATCACTTTAGCATTGGATAAAGGAAATTAAAGGAAGGACAAGGAAGAAAAGAAAATAAAAGAAACAAGCAAGGAAAAGTTGGATCAAGCAACTTGGTTGGGTGGTACGTGGAAGTCCCTGGCTTGGTTGGATTTTCCATATGTTAATAAGGTTTATTTTCCTCTTGTATTTCATTAGTATATGCTCTATTATTATGTGGCTCTAATGGTTGTTCTATCATGTTTATTATTATGGTTATATTTTGGTTATAAGCATGGTTTCATAATAGGTTCTAGTTATGGCTCTTTACATGTTTTGAATAATTGATGAATGGTTATTGAATGCATGAGCTAGTAAATGTTACTGAATCTATTATGTGAGGGAATTAGACCTTCTCTGTGGTTCTTTGATAAGTATTATACCCCTATATTTATATATACATTCATGACCTATAGATTGCATGTTATAAAAATATTTAACAAAATTATTTTCATGGTTAGACCTAGTTAGATAAATTCCTCGATCAAGTTTTGTATGAATGCCTTTTTATTAATGTTATTTATCGTTCTTTAATTTTTTATTAATTTTTGGGTAGTGGTCTGGAGACGAGCCCTGAAAAGGTGGCATTGATTCCAAATTCAAAGGCTTATAACTGAGAAATTAAGATTACAGTCACTACCTTGCAAGCTTATGCATGCAACTAGAGGCTTGCAGTCACATGGATGCAATGTTATGCATGTGATTGGGAGTTTAGGTCAGAAAAATAACTATTCAACTCATTTTTTGAGCACTGGGAGTGGTCGTTTGGCTTTTGAGGGTCCTGTATGTCCTGTAATATGTTATTTTATGGTTGATAGGTTCAGTTGTCGTCCCCACTTCCATAAGTGAATCTTCGAGGTTGGGTCATATCTTAGTATCTCTTACTCTCATGTTTACCCTGGTAGACTAGTGAAAATGGGTAGATATGGGAGGGGTGGTTACAGAATGGTCTTAGAGAATGGTTCAAATACTTGGACTAGATGGGCTAGATGCATGTTGTTGTGCATGCATTATCATGGTTAAGGTTATCATGCAGGAGGTAATTTTATGTAGTTTATGTCATCATTATGTTGTTGGTATGTTATGATGCTAATATGTTGGTTGAGATGAAGTAGGAGATGCAGGTATTAGAGCAAGGTTGCAGCACTAAACCTCAGAGTAAGAGCAGGTCGTCCTATAGGTTTGTATGTTGGGAATGCATGTATGTTGGTTAATATTTATATATGCATCGTGGTTATGTACATGCAGATCATTTTATTGTTTTTATGGTTACATGCATGATAGATGTTAGTTAATCAATGTGACCATATGCACATGTGTCATATAGTCATGAACGATAGTAAATTTTTGTTATATGAATTGTGGTCATTATATGAATGATGATTATAATCATTGCAGCTAATATATTGATGTTATATGTATCATGATAATCTGGATTTGCATGTGCAGATGATTATGGTCATGATATTCAGGTATGATTTGACATGCTTGTGATATTTTTTTGTACTAATATGGACTGACTTGTGCAGATGTGATAGCCTCCCTTAAGATACATTGAGGTATGAGTTTGATTATGTTTCCTATTTGGTTTATCTAACATGGTATTTTATAGGTTGTTTGAATGTTTGATTAATTTCATGATATAATTATGTGTATATAATATTGCATGAATAAATGATATTGTTTTAAGATGGTTGTACTAACAAAATATGTGTTGAGACAACAGGCATGTACTTGAGTGCAAGTGGGTGATATTTGTAGCATCATGACCAATGACTGTGAGTTGATTATGACATGACTGTTAGTCTTTGTAAATTTTGATTTAAAATTAATAGACACGATGTCTTGATATTTGGAACATGTGACTGACATGTGTGATCATTTGTAGGGAAACATACTTGGTAATAGCATGACAAGGTAATAGTTGATTTGTCTATATAGCTAATAGTTGGATGATGTGATAACACCTAATAAGACTTAGTTGCAACAAGGTAAAAGGTAAAATAAAGGAATTGGGTGAGAATTCCTTTAGCTATGTTTGGAAACCACAATTCCAAACGAATGAGTGCTTTGCATACAGGAAGTCTTCTTAAACTTGATTGTGTTTAACATTATGTGGATATGTGCTAAATTCATGAGCATGTATTTGACAGGCATAACAGCTAATTTCTAGTTATAGTTCGATTCATCGAGAAATTTGAGTCCCTTGAGAGATGATATATGTACATGTTCATTTACAAGGCAGTGTTCTTGGCAAAATAGGGTAAGGTAACTAGTATGTGGTTATATTTATTTATGCAGTGGAAGTTTTGTGTTTATGGAAATATGATGCAGAGGATTGCATGGAAGAAGACTGTGCCATGAAATCTTGAAAAAGGATCTGGTTGAATTTTCCCTTGGAAGCATTGTGAACCATGGGGTTGAGTCATAGTGTGTGTTGCTAGTTTTTTCTTTCAGTGTTTTTGTCATTTTTTTTGTGTTTGACTTACTGTTTTGTTTGTGTCTAGTGCATGGCCATGCCACTTTGTTTGTAGTGTTGTATTCCTTTTATTTTCCATGGTTTTCTTCTTATGTGTTTCTCATTCTTTCCTTTTATTTTTTGAGGTTCTCGAGAATTGGTTGGGAAAGAGGAATGTTAATGGAGCTTGGAGGAAGCTAAATGAAACCTAACAAGTAATGTAAGACCCGGATCAAGCTCGATACAAGAGAAAAGGGAAGTTGAAGGCAAGGGTATGACAGTGAGTTGAACTAGTTGGGTCTATTGGGATAAATGGATGGTTGAAGGAAATTCATGAGAAAGGTAAAGGGAAAGGTAAAGTAAATGGATTTGAGGCTTTATATGCCTTGGCTAAGTTGGGAATTGTTGTTCTCAATGTTGTGCATGTTTTTCACGAATAAAGGGAGTTCTCTTAACCTAGACCTTATGATACCTGGTAATTATGTTGTGATCATGATTATGTCGATGTACATTTATGTATGTATGTTTGTATGTATGTTGTTGTCTAGCATGCTCATTAGAGATCATTATTGTGGAGGAATGTTTGCTTATGTTGGTGAATGGCATGAAGAGGTTCTTGGTTTTATGAAGAATCAAGTGGGAATAGTAGCCCTGATAGATCTATGAGATCAATATCATGTAGATATGATTTAATATTATGTGTTTATACTATGTGTATGATGTGACAGGTAACGTTGAGGGATACATCAACAAAATGAAAGCAGTGTGATATGCGGCATGTTGGGACAAACATGAGTAGTGGAAAGATACTAGAAGCAAGGTTGTTCTATAGAGACCGTTGTGGTCTTCAAATGTGTAGTACTGATGTTGTCTACATGTTTCATATGCAGTATTATGTACATATGGTGTTGTGTGCATGTTTCATATATAGTGTTGTGTGCATGTTGCATATGTAGTATTGTGTACATAAGGTGTTGTGTGCATGTTGTATATGTGGTGTTGTGTATAGATGGTGATGTGTACATGTCATATATGTGGTTTTGGGTACAGATGGTGATATGTACATGTTGTATATGTGGTGTTTTTTACATGTGGTGCGGTGTACATGTTGTGCATATGGTGTTGTGTACATGTTGTACATGCGGTGCTGTGTTTGTGTGTGGTGTTGTGTCCATGTTGCACATGTGGTGTCGTTTTCACGTTGTTTTGTGTACATGTTGTGCAGGTGGTGGTGTGTACGTGTTATGCCAATGGTGTTGTGTATATGTTGTGTCAGTGGTGTTGTGTACATGTTGTGCAGGTGGTGTTGTGTACATATGGTGATGTGTACACGTTGTGCAAGTGGTGTTGTGCACATGTTGTAAATTTGGTGTTGTGTACGTGTGGTGTTGTGTACATGTTGTACACGTGGTATTATGTACATGTTTTACATGTTGTGGTGTACATGCGGTACTTTTTTATGTGTATTATGTAGTTGGTATATCATGAAATGTGTATTCGTTGTTTTGTGATCCATGTACATGTATGTATTGTGGTGTACACTAGGTGTAGGTGTATGTGTTTTGTTGTACATTGGGTGTAGGTGTCTGTATTGTGTTATATGCCAGGTGTAGGTGTATGTGTTGTGTTATATGTCAAGTGTAGGTGTATGTGTTGTGTGGCATACCATGTGTGGGTGTATGCATGTGATGTACATTGGGTGTATGTGTATGTGGTTGAAGAGAAGGCATTGGGTGCTTGCCAAGTTTGATAATTGATCCAATGAGGGTACAAAAAGGAAAAAGGTAGAAGTAAAGAACTAATTGAATGATAAGTATCAGTGTTTTATTTCATTTTTGATTATGCATGTGATATATGACTCTGATTTATGATGGTTACATGTGATTTATGATGTATGTTTATACATGATGATTTGATAGAAGAGCTAGCTTTACTTGTTGTGATAAGAAGTAAACAGAATTGCAAGTTTAGATTATTAACGAGCTACCAATGAGGTATGATTTGAATTTATTTCAATTTATTTTGAGTCTAATGGAAATTATGTGCTTGGTACTGGAAAGGAGGGAAATGCCTAGTTTGGGTCATTGAAACTGATTGTAAGAATTAGCAGCAACAGAAAAGGAATTGGAACAGGTAGAAGTATGTTGGTAAATAACTTCAGGAGCAGGGCCATTGTGGGACATTAGTACCCAATAGTGTCTATTGATTTTATGAGCATGCTATGACTAGTATGATGGTTTTGAGGCATCGATATGCCTTGGTTTTTGGACCTTCCGATGCGAGGAAACCTTTCCAAGGGATGGATCACCCCAGGGACTACGTAGCAGAGAAGGGAATGTTAGCGGTACTTAGAAGGTGTGTGACTACACGGAAGGGGGTTACTGGATTTCTCGAGGGACTTTGTAGCAAAGAAGGGAAGGTTGGGGATTAATTTTTTTTGTTCATCAACATTTCCAGATGGAATCAAAAGCACATTAGGAGTGTACCTTGGAACAATGAGCTAGTAATTGTTCACTGAGAGGACAAGTAGCACAACTATTGTAGTGCTAGATATTGGATGCACATTTGATTTTGACTGTGAATTCTAGACTTCCTGGGAAGGAAGTGAATCCTATTACTACTTTTGAGAGTGAAGGTGTGAGCCTTTGGATTCCCTTTTTGCTGATGCAGGAATTGTATCATTTATTTATTGGTTGAGAATATGTGCATATGTGTGTATGTGTATATTATTGTAAATATTGTTTCAAGTTGTGTTTATAAAGCTCCATAGATAGTATGATTATTTGTTTTTTGAAGAAAATGTGCATGATTATATATGTGTTGTTATTGTAAATACCACATTGAGTTGTGTTATAAATCTCCAGTAAGCAGTATGTTTTTCATGTTTTCAGTAGTTGGTTATTGTAAATACTACAACGAGTTGTGTTATAAAGCTCCATAAGCAGTATGTTTTAATTGTTATAAGCACCATCGAACATCGAGGATAGTGTTCCCCCAAGGGGGAGGGATTTATAACAACCCTTAGTTGATTTTCTATGTAAATAAAAATAAGACCAAGGTCATGGGACACATCTTCCAAGTTGAATGGTGGGAAAAAAATCTTAGTGGGTGTCACTTTTGGTTTATTATGGATAAAGGAAATTGGAAAAGGAATTGAAAAATGAAAATTGGAATTAATTTGCATTTATTTACGAATAACAGAAATTTGGAGAAAAGGGAGATGAAAGGTCACAAGTTAGCATGAGAAGGAAATTAAAGGAAATATAGAGGAAACTGGAGAAAATAGAGGCCTCAATGATAAAAATGCTTATGAGGATTAGTTCATATAATTATTTCAGTTCATTTTTGGAGCTCTCTCTCTCTCTCTTCTCTCTATTCTCTCATACTCTTGCACACTTAGAGCATTCTTGGAGCACTCTAGCATTGGAAAAAGGAAAGTCAAGGGAGGACAAGGAAGAAAAGAAAAGAAAAGGATCAAGGAAGGAAAATTTTGATCAAGCAGCTTTAGTGGGAATACTTGTAGGTAACGGGTTGGATGTGTGATTTCCTAGCTATTTGGTGAATGAATGGTACCTGCATGTTTGTATTTGGTACTTTTGTTGTCATGGGAATGGGTATTTTCAAGTGCGACAGGGGTTTCAACCTTGCCTTTCCATTTCCAGATAGTCATGGTGTGATGGGGTTTTTTCATTCGGTTGAGTTATAGATTTCCAGATAGTTTTGGAACTGGGTGAGGTGGTCTAAGAAAATTTCTTAAATGACTTGGAATCCCTTGACTGGTTTTGGAGGGATTGCAATAAATCATGAGGGTGGAGACATGAAAATTCCTCAAGGTATTGGTGAAGAAATTCGGAAGCGTACAAGCTTATTTTGGGCCTAGTGATCCCTTGACAGGTTTTAGCGGGATTGAGATAAATCCTGGTAATGTATGTTCTTGTTTTGGGCCTAGGAATCCCTTGACCAGTTGTGGTGGGATTGTGGTAAAGCTTGGTTTTTTATACCCTTGTTTATGCATAGGAATCCCTTGACCGGTTTTGGAGGTATTGCAATAAATTCTAAGGGTGGAGGTGGTTTGATCTTTGGAAATCCCTAGTAGATTTGGTATTGATTCCCACATTCATGCTTGAATATGGCACAGGGTTGATTGGGTGAAAGAAATATTTGGTTCAGCCCAATATATGGTCGGGTGGTACGTGGAAGTCCCTGACTTGGTTGGGGTTTGAATATGTTAATAAGAGTTATTTTACTATTTTGTTTCATGAGTGTATTATTTTTTATTATGTGGCTTTAATGGTTGTTCTATCATGGTTATTATTATATCTATATGTTGGTTATAAGAATGGTTTCATAACAAGTTCTAGTTATGCCTATTGACATGTTTTAAATAGTTGATGAATGGTTATTGAATGCATGAGCTAATAAATGTTGTTTTAAATATTATGAGAGGTAATTATACCTTCTTGATGATTCTCATATAAGTATGAGACCCATATGTTCAGATATGCATTCAAGACCTATATATTACATGTTGTCAATATGTTTGACGAAATGATTGTCATGGTTAGGCCTAGTTAGGTCAAGTCCATGATCAAGTTTTGTATAAATGGATTTTTCTTGATGTTATTTATCATTCTGGAAAGTATGATTGAGTTTTAGGCAATGATCTGGAGACGAGCCCTAAAATGGTTGCATTTATTCCGAGGTCGTAGGCTCAAAACTAAGAAATTGGGGCTGCAGTCACTACCTTGCAAGCTTATGCATGTGACTGGAGGCCTGTAGTTGCATGGATGAAGTTTTATACTTGTGGCTAGGAGTCTAGGTCAATGGAATAACTATTCATCTCAAGATTTGAGCACTGGTAGTGGTTATTTAGCCTTTAAGGGTCTTGTAAGTCCTGTAGGATGTTAATTTTTGGTTTATAGGTTCAGTTGTTCGCCCCACTTCCATAAGTGAAGCTTCAAGTTCAGGTCATGTATTATTAGCTCTTCCTCTCATTTTTACCCTAGCAGGTTGGTGAAACTAGGTAGATATGGGATCAAAAGGGTGGTTACAGACTCCTTACAAAATTTAAAATAGCTTTTACAATGACATGTATCCTCTACCTTGTTACTAATTTGAAGTTGATGATGAAGCTAGTGTATCTAATATTCTGCGATACTGAGAAATGCCAAAATGTTGTATTTTCCCACAACAATTTTCCCTCAATGATTAACTTTGTTTAATATGTTCTGCCTTTGATAATATTTCCACCCTGTCCTTGATGATAAGTTTGTACTAAACGGAGGACAGTCATGTAGGTCTCAGTGCTTGATGTCTTGTTGTCTTTGTTAATTTAAACATTGTATAATTAACTACTTAGGGATACCTCACATAATCAACAAATGTTTTAGGTGTCTCATGCCTAAAAAAGAGAATTTATAAATGAATCTCCCATCTCCCAAAAATAAAACGAGAAATATCATATACCCACAAAAAATACTAGGACCAAAACCATACAAAATTATAAACAATAGAATATAAAATTAGGCGTATCACATCATTCTTAAACATGTCCTATAGTTTCAAAAGAAATATTATTTTATACCAAGTGAAAGCCTACTCACGTAAAAATAAAAAAAAAAATGACCTAGTTTAAGATCTCTTTCACCTGTAGAAACAAGATTTACATTAATTAATTATACAAACTATAAATTACCTTTAATTATGCCAAAGAGGAAAAATTTGAGCTCCAAGCAGTAGTTCTAATCCTCCAATTGAAACCTTGGTATAGATCTAAATCTCAAATAGCAACAGAGTTGGTGTGCTACAAGACCAGGCTAAAAGAGATGTACATAGACCTGAACTTGCTCTTCTTCATGGTATACAAATAGTCAAATTTTCTCAAAACAAAATACCTTTGCAATTTGTCCCCTATAACTATGGGTCAAAGATTGATTAGGGCACATGTACCTTTTCTCTTCTTGAGAGGTAGTAGTTCTTCTACAACTTTATTCCAAGAGAGACCTAGACATAAACTTTAATGAATGTGGCTTTAATAAGGGCCGAAAAAATAATTTTGCTATAAATTCCTTAGTCGTAGTTGTAGATCCTACAGAATTGTGATAACCATGATTCAAAAGAGTTATAAATGAGGTGTATGTATGCCGAAAATAATTAGATAATTGTGCTTAATGAACTCAGAGTCCTATCTTGAAATTTTTTTCCATAGAATTTGAAATTCCAGTAGTGCTTGATGCCTTAATTATAGAGATTTAGACTTGCAATATTCACAATCATGAACTTTACAAGGATATACATAATTTTGAACCTCCAAAACTTAAAATAATTTTACCAATGTATGCCTTAAATTTTTGAACAAAACTTACTCAGATCCTGCACCTAAAGACCTGTAATAGGTTGAATCTCTAAACACTCCAAAATACAAACCCTATCCCCAAAGTTTTACTTCATTAGTAGGCCAAGGGTACCCAAAATAATTTCAGAGCTAGCCTTTTTTTATACTTAATGTTCATTCAAGTGTATATCATGAGAAGAGGTGTAGGCTTCGTTTTTATAGTAAAAAAACTGAACATTGTGGGGCTTTATGAGGTAGATGTTAGGTTCATTAGAATCTTAATAATATATGGCTTGTAATTTAAGAACAAGAAAAAAAATGTCGTTGGCCTTAAGGGAGAATATCTTGTTCCGTACTGAAAAGCTAAAGGTCACCCCCTAAAATAAATTAATATCCTATAATAATCATATAATTTTAATTTTAATAGAAACTAACCCTTAATTAACCATTAAGTTAAATCATTTACTATTGAGTATATGTGTTATGACATTTATGGGGTTTTATCTCACCAACTAGGGTCCCATCATCAAACTTGAATTACTTCCAAACCAAGAAGAACTATGTGGGGTGCCACATAGCACCGAAAATATTTTTTTGAGGAGAAACAAAATAAAGTGAATTGGATGTGAGAAACCATGGATTTCCATGTTAAATTTGTTGTTGAATATCGTGGTAGCTCTTGGTGCTTCTTGGTTTGACATTAATGACAACCACCTATCAACAATCTCCCCCTTTGGCATTGATGGAAACACAAATACTCCTTTTTTTATCATAACTCCCCCTGACAACATGCTTCTAACCTTCCTAACGCTTTCTCTCCCCCATTGACATCAATTCAAAAGGGTAACTCCCCCTGACAACCTACCTCTCCTGCAGACCTGTAACTTACCTAAACTCCCCCTATCTACTTAAATAAATAAAATGACAACCTAATGGGAACTTGCAAGAATCCCAAGATTTTTGGCGAATAAATACTTAAATGTCTTTCATAGTAAAGTTTTGGTAAATATGTCAACTATGTGTTATTTAATCTGAATGTATTCAACTTTGATATTCTTCTCTACAACTTGTTCTCTAAAAAAATGGTACTTGATCAGAATTTGTTTCTTTTTTTAATGCATCACAGGATTCTTGGAGATACTAGTGTTTTATAGGAGATTAGAATGGGGTCATCAAAATTCACATGAAGATATTGTAAGGTTTGTTTCATCTAGAGGATATGTGTACAACAAGTTTCAGCTGCTATTTATTCTACTTTTGTTGTGGATAAAGAGATTGAATATTACTTCTTGCTTAACCACGAGACAATATACTACACCTATATAGAAAGTTGCTCCACTAGTGCTTTTACGAACGTCAACATTTCCTGCCCAATCTACATTTATATAAGCTATGATATTTAACTCGTTTCCTTTAAGATACCATAATCCATATTTTGTTTTTATCTTGAGATATCGAAAGATTATTTTCACTACAATAACATGAGATTCTTTTGGTGATTCTTGAAATTGTGCTACTTGCATGACTGCATGTATCACATCTGGCCTGGAAGTTGTTACATATAGAAGAATATCAATCATATATCTATACATCCTTTGATTCACACCTCTAGATGAGTCATGTATGCTTAACTTGCAACCTGTCACCATTGGGGTGAGAACTGGCTTGCAATCTTCCATCTGGAATATTTTCAACATTTCTTTGATATATTTAGTTTGATAGATAAACATCCCCTTATCTTGTTGAGATATATGTAGTCCCAAAAAGTATGTAAACTCACCAAGTAACGAAATCTCAAACTCATTTTGGATATCTACTGCAAAATTCTTACTTAACTTATGATCATAGCTTCCAAATATTATATCATCCACATATAATTCTCCATTTAGAAATGTTAATTTCATGTCCATTTGATAAAATTTGATCTTCTTCTAACATGCATAAGCCAAGAACATCCTGATAGCTTCCATTTTGGTAATGAGATCAAATGTCTCTTCAAAATTCATTCCTTCAACCTATGCATATCCTTTGAAAACTAACATTGCTTTGTTCCCGGTAAACTTTCCATCTTCATCAAGCTTGTTCCTGAAAACCCATTTTGTGCCAATGACATCTTTATCCTTCGATATTGGAACTAATTCCCAAGTATCATTCTTTTCAATTTGATCCAATTCTTCATTCATAACAACTATCCAGTGTTCAACTTCATTGGCTTCTTCAAAGTTGTTCGGCTCAAATGTATCTAAGAGAGAAAGATGGGATTGTTGTGGTATACGAAGCTATCAGTTTCTTCTAGTTCCTATGCCTTCATTGATATCCCCAATGATTTTATTTGAATGATTATTATTTTGATACCATTCTTTAGGGGTCTTCCAAGGGTGCTTGTTTTTCATTTCTTGTCTCTTCCTGGTTGGTAGTTGTTTCCTTATTCAATTTTGCTTGCCTCGGGACCTCTTCTTTGATCCTTTCTAGGTTTGTCTCTTGTATCTTTGATTCACTGAAGAAGCACTTTCTTGTTCAATATTTGGGCTACAATATTCATTAAATGTTACATTTATGCTTTCAAATATTCAGTTAAGCCTCTGATTGTAACATTTATAACATTTTATTTTTCATGACTAGCTAAAAAATATTCCTTCATCTACTCGAGAATCAGATTTTCTTGTTTTCTAATCTTCCCTTTTAATGTAGTATTTGATTCCAAGCACCCTAAAATGTTTGAAATTTTTTGGTCTTCCTCTCCATAGTTCATATGGAGTCATATCACAACTCCTAAGAAAACATTTTTTCAAAATATATATTGTCGTATCAACTTCCTGAACCTAAAATTTTTCATTCAATTTTGAATCATTCAACATTGTTCTAGCCATTTCTTGTACATTTCTATTCTTCCTTTCAACAACTCCATTTTGTTGCAGTGTTCTAGTTGTTAAGAACTTCTTTTTTATTCCATGTTCTTCACAAAAATGTTGAAACTCTTTGTGTTAGGGTCCTATAATAATAGGATTCATACTTTTTGAATTGACTATGATTAGTCTTGTAAATATGTACATACCTTGATTTCTGCAAGTTGTTTTCCCATAGTTGAAAAAATAATAAAAAATGAAAAGAGGGTAAAAGTCCTTAAAAAAATATCAAGGGACTTAAAAGAAAAGGATCAAAAATAATAATAAAATGGACCCCAAAAGCAAAAAGAAATAAGAATAAGACATGAAAGTGATGCAAGTTAAAAAGCCACTACATTTAATTTTACTGCAAAAATAATGATTATGTGCAGCTTGTTCAAAATGCCATAATCCATGATGAGTTAAATAGTCTAATCTTAAATTTTTCATGCTTTAAATTTCATGTTTATAGATAGACACTAAATATTTTTCAAACAATTTAAAATTGAAAAATCAATAGTTAAAATAGAGAATAATAAGGAGCTCAACAGTTTATTCTAAGACCTTGGATGAAATAAAGTCAGAATTAGATAGTTTCCTATTTTAAAAGAAAAATGAATAAGGGTTTGCAAGATCAAATGCACCCATGCAAATAAAGGAAAAAATGGTATAATAAATGATGGGTAGGAAGAAAGCAGTTTCACAAGGCATGGATAAACATCATTTGGCATATTACTAATTTCCCTCCCCACAATGTGTTCTAGTACTAAAAGCTTCAGTCATAAAGGCTCAGAGCATTTCTCTGACTTTTGGTGGGACTGAACCCACGGCTTAATGACTAACTGGCACCAAGGTATTGGATTTCACCTCATGAAAACCCTTCCCCTTCATCATTCATTTTACCCTAATAAAATCCCTTTTCCTAAGTTTAAAACACTTTTTATCTAGGAAAAGTAAAAAAACCCCTTTAAATCATTTCCATTTCATTAAAAAAACCCACAAAATGCTATTTATCCTAAGTATTAAGTGTGAAATGTTAATATGGGGCCACCATTATGAAAATCCCGCCCAAATACTTAAAATCACACTCTACTTAGTGTATTTCTACATGTCCGCATACACTTCTTCATTTAACATTTAACTTATTTATTAATTCCCTATATACCCTTGTCCCATGGTTATATTAATTCATGTTATATTAAATAGCCCAAACCCACATCATATGTTTATCCTATGGTTTATATTACCCCACGTGATAATATTCCCACTCCCCCATAGGTTTAAACTAACCCTTCATATTTAACCCCCGCCACATTAAAAAAATCACTGGCCCCACACCATGTTAACCGCAGCTCTATCATGTATTCTGCATTGTTGATCTATATTCACCAGATCTAACGGCGGATATTACCTTTCACAAATTTCATTGCACGAAAGTTAACTCACCCCAACCCTTGTGAAAAAGGTTGTTTTTCACCTATCTCTCCCCTCTACGTGTCAGCACCAGGTTTTATCACATTCATTTATGAAAAACCACCCGACGCTCAAAAGCAGTGCGATAAGCCACCAAAACCGCTCTTCTCCCATGCGGTAAAATTTCCCTCCATTTAAATTACCTTCCCGCCTCTGCTTACTCCTCTTTGCACTGTGGCCTCCTCCGAAGGAAATATTTCTAATATGCGCTTTATTAAAACCCTCATGCCATCATTACACTATGCAGTAAAACCTATGCGAAAGGTTACACAGTGTTCCAAAAACCCTGTATTTTAACAGTTCTTTCTGCAAAATTGAGAGCCATTACCAACAAAATGGAACCTCGATGCAGTTTAAAACATTTTTCACAGTATTTTCCCATCATCAAAGCCATTATCCCTCCTTACAAACCTCTGTTTCATTAACGAATTATTTTATTTTTGCAGGTTATTCTCAGAATATGAAATTGGGCCAACAGTTTCAATACTAGTTGACAAACTTGTTTGCTCCAAATTCTCAGATTTTAATTCAAAAAAATTCATTCAAAAAACAGTTTGTATACAAAGGAAGAATTAAATCAAAGTCAAAGAGAGATCGGAATGATGAAATTACATAGTGAATGGTAAAATTTAAGTAATAATTCACAGTAATAGTGAAAACAAAACATTCAAAGAGCATTAGAGTTAAAGTGTATCAGATAAAAGTCAGAGTGAAAGTCAAATCAGAAAAAACAAAGCTGTTAAGGTAAAATAGTAAAATTAAATACAGAGGTAGTAATGGTTAAAAGAGATGAAAACACTTTCACCAACAACAATGAATTTTATCCAAAGTAAAAGAAAAAATAGTTAAAAGAACAAAAAGGTTAAAAGATGAATATAGAGCAGGAAGGGACATTTTCCAGAAATTTCCTATTTAAGTCATAGTTTTGCAGAAACTATTGTGGCCAATCCGCGATGAATTTTGAAAAAATGGAGGAGGTTTATGTTCCTAAGAGGCCAATATACAAAAAACTATCTCACTTTTTTACACATGGATTATATAATGAGAGATACATGCACATCTTCACAACCTATTGTTTCAAATTGTGCAAAATTATGTTTTACACATCGTTTTGCAGTGCCTATTGTGAACAATTGGAGCAGAATTTTAGGAAACGGAGAGAGGTTTATCTCAAAATCATATTTATCAACAATGACCTCTTTCAATTTTTACATATCTATCTCGGATTTAGATATACATAGGCATCACTGGACCTTAATGTTGCATAATTTCTGGAGCAAAATGCACAAAGGAAGGAGACAGTTAGTGACTTGGAAGCCTCATCATCAACTAAGAGTTGATATAAAATTCGAATTTATCCTCTTTTATCACCCTCAATCCATAAAAATAGTGCCAAATAGATTCATTAGTTTTGAGTGTCCTTTTATTAAGTTCTATTTATGTAAAACAGTTTGAGATATTTGTAAACCAATCTTGATATTTTTTCAAGATATTCTAGTTTAGAATTTGTATAAATACTTCATCATTTGAAGTATTGAGTGTGGAATAAATTGCTGAAGATTTCTATAGTAAATATTTCTATACCTGAAGGGCTTTTGTACCAAGTTTCAAGTCAGTAGGCTGGATCAAATCAATAAAGCATCATGTTTCAAGATTCATGTGTTAGGCTACTCAAGTGAAGTACTTTCTACTGTTATTTGTTAAATCTTCTTATGTTTTCCATTCATACATAAATGTGTTCTAAATTTTAATGTCAAGTCAGGAAGTGATATATCAGAATTTGTTAAAAGCACTCTGTTATTTACTGGTTTTCATTTTGATGTTTTCTGCTAATTTCCAGAGTAGGGAACCCTTAATTACTCCCTCTTTCGAATGACCTCTATCCTCTTCACTCCTTATCCGGATCAAAGAATGCTTTATTGCTCTTTATCCTGATTAAACCACTTCACCAATCACCTCATAGATCTTGAGTAACTTTGCTATCTTGCCCTGAAAATATTTGACTTCAGACCTTGATCCTGACCTATATGCTTGACACAGTGACTCCATTTGCCCAATGGAAAAACAGATCCATCACTATAATCCATCTCAATAAGTGATTTTTCCCGCCAAATAAAACCAAATTTCAAAACCAATTGCCTTATATAACTAGCCTAAAATCAAACATAAAAAAAATAATTAAATCTTATAAAGAGAGCCCTCTTTGAGCATTAGGAAGGCTAGATCCTAAAGCTTAAAAGTAGGTTTGTGGTTACCTCGGTGAGTTCTTTCTTTAACCTTGAGAAACTACTAAGTGATAACTCTTTGGAAGTAAATTCTCCACCATTCTCAAATTTTAAACATTTAATCTTCAAATCAATTTCATTCTCAACTATTTCCTTATAGATCTTGAAACATTCAAATGCTTCGGACTTTTTCTTCAAAAAATTAACTGTTGTCATCCTAGTATAATCATCAATCATTAACATAAAATACAATTAAGTACTTAGTCTGTTAGTCTTCATTGGTCCACATAGATTAGTATGTATCAATTCCAATGGTTTTAATGTGGAATGTTATTTCTTCTTGAATTCAACTTTTGTTTGTTTTATATGTTTGCAGTGTTCACATATAGTGTTGTTTGGTTTTGAAATCAATGACATTTCTATCATAGCTTCCTTTTTTTTTATTGTAATAAGGTTTTCAAAATTTATATGTCCCATATGTCTATGCCAGAGCTAACTCTCATATTTTTTTGCTAAGAAACAACCTTTAACAACCTCATCCAAAGTGTATGTGCCATTTGGAGTCCTAGTTTCATTTTTCTCTTATTATTTCACATTTCTTTGAGTCAAATACCATTGTATGCCCTTAATCACACATTTTACCTACACTCAGCAGACTATGATTCATATTTTTGATGAGAAGCACATATTTTTCTATAAAATCCTTGCTTCCAAGCTTAACAATGCGTGTTCCTATAACATTTGCAGATCCATAATTTCCAAAAGATATTGTTCCACATTTTCCTTATGTTGGTGTCCCATGTTTTGACAGTTTGGCAAATCAAAAGACAAGGCAACATCAGAACCAATCTTTAGAGTTCTAGGATCTAGTCCTCCTGTTCTCATAGAGGGATCTGAGCTAGGTTAACACATAAATCTTTGATTAAACCCAAACATTTGACTCTGCTTGAGTCAAAAGAATACAAATCTTTGTATGGTTTAGTAATTTCTAAGCCTAAGCTTTCCATTACTACCTTGGGCATTAGATTGTGTGAAGCTCCAGAATCTAGCATGGCATTGTGTAAAATTTTATCGTGTATATTCAAACTGACATAGAATGGAGGAACTGGTCCTTCTTGGTATTTTCCTTCAACCTCTGGGCCAAACAACAGCTCAGGTTTGTCATTTGTCAAGTTTAAGGTGTCAGTATCACTTCCTAAGTTTAAAGCTTTCAAAACTTGGTTTTTGTACACTTCTTGGGTTACTAGTTCAACTAGGGGGATGGTAATTTTTATCTTAGCAATCTCTCCCTCAAGGTTGAAAGGAATAATTGACTTGTTAATATTTACATCTATTTTTTCAATTGAATTCTTTTCAGCGACTTTGTTTTGCTGAACTTTGTTTGGACTAGTGATAGGAATAGTTTTATTAGGACCACTAGCTGAAGTGCTAGGGGTACTTTGCTCAACATTTGGCTGGACTCCCTTCTCTCTGTTTAAATCTGGTTTTTTGGCCGAAATGTTGGTTTTTTCTGCTGCCTTTTTGGGCTGGTTTTCTGCGTTTTTCTTGACAGCAGTGCTAGTGCTCTCATCTTTTGAATTATCTATACTTCCCTTGCTCCTGAGATAATACTATTTGTGTACCTCCATGATTGCATTTTCAAAACCTAATCTATAGTCATCAGAATCTTCATAGGTGTTTTTATTTTGATCATTCGAGAAGAAACCTTGTTCCTCCTCAGTGAGGAAAAAATCATCCCCACTGTCTGATCCAACCAAGTTTACACGTGATTCTTCCAACCTTTCCAACTCCCTGTCTTCCTCATATTGATCTACATAATTCTGTTGGAAAGGAGGTCTAATTTGTTGGTCACTTTCTTTTTGCTTATCTTGATTGTTATCCCTTCTATAATTCTGATTTCTACTTCTGTTTTGATTTTTTTCAAGTGCAGTCTGGTTTTGATTTGCTTGTGCTTTCTTAATTATGCTCATTTCTTTCATCATTTCTTCCAACATTCTCTCCATTTTTGAGCTTGAAGTAAAAGGAGGGGATTCCTCTTTAAAAGATACGCTCTTCTAAGTTTTCATTCTTGCTCTCTTTTCTATTAAGTTGACTTCTACGGAAAGAGCACCCCTTTGCATATCCTCGAGAGTTGCAAAATCTCTTTCTCTTAGTGAATAAGTCATGTCAGAGTCAAAACCTTCAGGAAATTTATTTAAGGCTGAGCCTTGTGGAGGTTTTAGTTCTGGGGAAAGTGCATTATATACACTGTTAAATATAGTACAATAGGCTTGTACACTTTCCCCAGGGTTCCTATGAAGGTTGTTGTAATCAGCAAGGACTTGGAGAGGATTCTTTTTAACTTCCCATTTGTTTAGGAACGTTTGATGGAAGGCTTGGAGATCATTAACACTACGGGGAGCTAAAACTTTAAACCATTTTCTTCCTTCTCCCCGTAAGATCTGAGCAAATAATCTAAGCTTGATAGAATCATCATCGATCTCATTTCTGTAAAAATAGTCATCCATCCTATCTACATGTTGTGATGCAGTTACAACATTGCTAGCATCATATAATGGAATTTTGGACTGATAGTCCTGTGGAAGATTGACTAGTGGTACAGGAAGGACTAAGGGAGCATACCATGCTGCCATGATATGTGGTGGGGGTGGGTTTACAAGGGGTGGATTGAAAAGATGAGGTGTGGGATGAAGTGGAGTGGTTTGAACAGTGGATGAAGGATGAACAGAAGTGGATGGAACAGCAGTGGATTGCTGAGCTGATCTTGGGTGAGAGACACCTAGGTTATGAAGGAAGTGTAAATCAGGAGGTGTTGTTTCTCTATTACCAGGATGTTCACTTGTCTTAGAAGATGAAAGTAAAAACTCATAATCTAGTTTATCTAAATCACCAAATGACCTGGTCCTAAAGGGATTAACTAAGTCAGCTTGTGATTGTTGTAGAGCTAAAAGATTTTCAGGCACTGAATTAGCTCTTAGGGGTGATATGAAAATAGTTGAAGATTCTACCTTAGGAGACTTACTAAGGATTCTTTCTGGGTTATCAACTATCTCAGGTGGATCAGGGTCAGGATGGGCTCTAGTGTGAATCTTTCTAGGAGCCACTATGCTGTGTTTTTAGACCCAAATAATAAGAAAAGTTCAACCAAATATGAAAATCTTTGAGAGGTCAACTAATCTGTTTTCACAATTTTGATCCTACAATCCTCTAACTGAATTTGAATGATATTATGATGATAAGGGTTCTTCCGAGTGGAGTCTTAAGGTTTGTTCATGATTTTGGAGTCGCCAGGTGGGAATTTTAGAATGTTTTCTAAGAGGTACACTATCCACCACAGTGTTTGTGAAATATCCTTTTGCAAGGATATTATGAAACACAACAAACTCTAACCATAGATTGACTGGGAGGGCATTCACCAGATATTTCACCTCAAAAAGAGGATGAGATCCGGAGGCTACCTGGCCCTTTCCAGACTCTGTCTAAGAGTATAAGGTAAAACACAAAAAAAGGTAAGTGATATATAAGAGTGAGTGTTTTACTACAAAGTGGAAGTTTTTAGCTCCTGAGGAGGTAAAGGTTTTATGGTCCACTACCAATGTTTATTATGAAGCCAAACTTGAAATGTTTTTTGGGTTTTTCTGAGTTATTTCGGTTTTATAGGTTAAGAGAGTGTTCTAAGTCTGATTTTGCACTTAGCTAAGGTGTTCAAACAAACAGAGTTTCTCTTATGGCTTGGTATCTGGTTCCTTAAAGGTTTGATAAGGGTTAAAAGGAATCCTAAGGGTTACTTAGTTTGTCACTGATTCAATTAAGTCTTATCATGATTACCATTTGTTAGGCAGTGTTTGAAGAAAGTTACTTATGTTATACTGGACCTAAAAAGTTTGAGGAAGGGTTTTCAAACTTCTAATTCTCAGTAGGTCCCACCGTGATCGCCATTATGTTGGTGTCCCGTGTTTTGAAAGTTTGGAAAATCAAAAGACAAGGCAACATAAGAACCAATCTTTAGAGTTCCAGGATCTAGTCCTCCTGTTCTCAGAGAGGGATCTCTCAAATATTTGTTTGCAAAGGTTTATCTTGTGTGCTTTGAGTATGGATTTTAGACTAGTTATTAAGTGCAGATTTTTGTTTGGTTGGGTTGAGTTGATACAACAGAACATGAAAGGTATGGGAAAGATGGACAGAAAGAGGAAATATCTGGTTCATTGTGCAATGGAGTCAAAATAAGGTCATGACAAACTCTTCAAGGGATATGGGATATCGAAGGGAAAATCTAACTTGGCCACAGGATCCTTTTGTTTTTGGAATGAAGTGAACATTAATGATTTGGAAAGAGAAGTTTAATTCTCAACGAAGGGAACGTGAAGAACAGAACTTAAAAATAAAGAAATATTTGATAGACAGGGCTAACCATAAATTCTACAAACATTCTTTAAGCAAATAATGGCTTCAAGACAACTTTCAAAATGAAATCTAAGATTCTGGGAACTCCCTATTTCCTCAGAGATTTTATTTTAAAGGACTTAGAAAACATAAAATATTCACTGATAGTTGCAGTCATAGAAGAGGGAACACCTAAATAACATCTATGTTTACAACTATAAAGACCTTCAAAACAACTGTTCAAGCAATGGCAAAGGGCAAGATCGAAACCGACCTCTTTGATTAACTTAAAACAATGGTACTACAAAGGGAGACTTCAATAACAGCTTTCAAGTGATGGCAGACAAGCAGGGAAAACCATAAATAATGCTGAAACCAACTATTTGAGCTATTATATAAATAAACAAGCATGAAGACTAAAGAGAAAGTTTAAAGCCTCTAAAATACTTCAGCAGAAGAAAACATAAAACAGTGAAGGATGAATAGGTCTAAGGTGCTTCCAGGAGTCATTTCTTAGCCTAAAACTTTCAACCTACTGTAGTAAGAAATTATGGAACATAATGAAAACGGGAAAAAAACATAGAACAATTCAGAATACTTCACCAACAACCAAGTTCATGGATCCAATGATAGAGCCTTCTCAGGAACAACGTGTGACAACATCATCAAGACATCCAAGAATTCAATTTGTTTTTCAATTTCAAGAGACTTGTATATTTATTCAGAGAGTTTCAATGTTACAACTTGTAATCAAAAAACAACCAACACTCACTCATCTTCTGTTGTAGTATATATAGAAGGATGAGGAGGTGAGATCTGATAAAAGATCTCATTTACAATCAATACAGAATTAAATGGCTCATGGGACCTCGAGGGGCTCAAATGAGGAGCTTTACATACATATCCTTTGTATTAAATGATTTACATAATGATTTCAAGCTTGGTAGGAGTTTTGTTGACCTTTGAGGCACTTTGTGGCATCGAAGTAACTCTGCAGATATTCTTTGCATTGAAGTTCCTGGCATAAATAACTCTTCGGCTGCGTTGAGGCGGAAATATCTGATCCTAATCAATAAATTTTGTTCCTGATTGAATACTTTGAGGTGCAGGTGGCACTTTAGTCGCTGGGAGGAATTAATTTTCCTCCATTTGTGGCGGTGGAGGGTTTTCCTAATAAAACACTTTAGGTTTTCCTTTAAACTATGTTTTAGATTGGGGATTAGGCTTTTGATAACAGTCTTAGCCGTAATCCCCATAAAAATGTCTTCAGTCATCGTTCTGTTGTGCTCTGTCTTCTGCAACTGATACTCTTTCTCTGTGTTTCATTGATGTTTTTCTTTCTGTTGCGCAGGGCTGCCCAAGGTCTATAATGTATCAATGGTTCATGAAACATTGATAGATGTGAATTTTAAACCCGGTGGTCGATTTCCTTTGATAAATCGAAAGAAAGAGAGTCGTCACCCTCTTCTCTCGAATTTCCTTCATTCATAATAAAAAACCTTCGAAAACCTGCAAAATAGAAACAAAAAATTATAAAATCCTACTTTTATAGGTCAATCTGCATCGGAGGATGTGTGGAGGAAGCAGGGCCGTTGGATGGCATCATCCAACGGTCGGGATTTAATCTCAGAATGGTCGAAAAAGCATGGGGGGAGGAGGATTAGATCAGAGCCGTTGATTCACGTCGAGATCGACAGTCGGGGATGAATGCGGGGGGTTCGGATGTACGGAGGAAAAATCTTGGGGGTATACCCCCGCAGTGAAACTGCGTCGTTGATCTGGATCAATTTGGACGGTCAAGATGGAATCAATGGATGTTGAAAGTCAAACGGAGGGAATTTGGGTGATGAATTTTGGACCATCGATCAGATCAGATCGACAGCGGAGATGCGATTGCCGCTATGCGATGGCCTGTTTTATCGCGCGTGCACCTTTATTATCCATCGAGCAACTTTGGTTAGCGCTCACCGTCAGATCAGTGGGCCTAGATTGGACGACGAAGATCCATTTCGCTGGGCATCCTGGTCCAGACTTTAATGCGTGGGGACTGCGGTTTTGGAAAAGGTACAGAGGACGCGTGGCGGTAAGCGTATGGAATCGCTACCGATTGGGAGAAAACCACCCTCCGCCCAAAGGCGGTGCGGAAGATACCACGCGGGTTTGGAAAACAGCGCACGGATGGGGGGGTCCACAGGAATGGCGTGCTCCGCACCGTCGGATCTGTGGGTTGGATGAATGGCTATGATGCGTTTGTGCGGCGGGTCCACCCATTTAAAAATAAAAACACGTGAATTGATTTTTCAAGTTAAAACTTTGGAAATGTGGGTTTTCAGACTTTACAAAGGAAAAACATGACCGGCAATGGATTTATTCATTGGTTTAGCGCCTGATTGCTTAGCGACTGGTTCTAGCGCCAGGACGCATGGACGGAGCAAGGGTTAGGGTCTTGGCGAAAGGGGCTAAGGTCTGATGCATAGACAATATGCATTTTTCATGATTTTTTAATGGTTTTTTAAAAGAATTGAAGGTTTCAGTAAGGCTAAGAAGGGGTCTTAGACCTTAGAAAATGGATTTTGATGAGGGGAAATAGCAGAAACATGGAAATGAGGGATTTTCATGGGGAAAGGAGGGATAGAATAGGAGGTTAGTTTTGAGGAGAAGGAAGGGGAAAGGGATGTTTGCAGCAGTATTTGACTTTGGAAATCAGCAGGATTCTGAGTTTTGAAGGGAAACAGTAGTGAATATTACACAAGGATAGGATATTATCAAAAGTCTTCAAGTATCAGCAATTTTAGTAATGAAATTGTTTCTTGAAGGCTATCCAACATCATTTAGCCACCATCTGATATGACAGAATTTTATGGGTGGCTAACACCTTATAATTTCAAGGATAAACATTTATTCTTGTCTCTGGTCATATGTTTTCAACAACCACTATCAACATATCATATGTTCCTTTTGATTTGATATTTTAAAGCAAGATCACATCTTTCAGTATTCTTCTTCTAGACTTGTTCATTCATATTTTGTTGCAATTTCTTGGGGGAGCATAAAACCTGAAATCTTTAGCCGAATGTCCAAAATTGTAACTTTATCTAAAATTTTCTTGCAAACTTCTGGGATAACCATTCCTAAAGGATCTTCTAGAGTTTCTTCCATTCCAACCATAAGTATGACAATGTATAGATTTATGTCCAAAATTTCCATATGAGTAACAAAAACCATGAAAGATGGGTTGATACCTAGGAGGAAACCTTAGTCGTGGAACCATTCTTCAAGAGCCTTCTTTCATATCTTGAATTTTTGGTTATGCTGGAAAGATACCTTGCTTGATAGATCCTTTAACAGTTTTTGCATAGGTTTTCTATCAAATTACCTTTTCTATCATGGAGGAGCTTGAGCCCTTTTTGAATTTTTATTTGTAGACTAAGCCAGTCTTATCACTATTGGACATTGGATAAACTAGTGCTCCTTGTGTGCTTCGCGAAATGTGCTTAACTGCCTCTCGTGGATCTGTTAACTCTAGCAATGTGTTCGTTTACTAACACCTACAGGTTTTTGTGTAACGGAATTCGTGATTCCAACAAATGGTATCAGAGCCAAAGGTCTCGTGTTCAAATCACACTCGGCTCATGTTTGGGGTTAGATTGTTGGACATTGGATAAACTATCACTCCCCATGTGTTTTACAACATGTGCTTAGCCACCTCTCGTGGATTCATTAACTCTGGTGATGCCTCCATTTACTAACACCTATGGGTTTTGGTGTAATGGAAAAATGATTCCAACAAGAACTTTATAGCCTTTGATTTCTAATGATCTCATCAAATGTTCTAGATCTATTTGCAAAGTTCTACAGAACATTTCCCCCTTTTTTTTCATAGAGAGACAATTCTGGCTTCTAGTTCTTCCCTTGCCTCGTTGCTTTCTTTTAACTTATTCTTGAGTGATTCTTTAATTCTTTTGGATTCTTCTAACTATACTCTGAGGATGGTGATTTCTTCTTCATTCCTTTTGTTGAGTTTCTTGGCATGTTCTTTTACTTACTTCAATACATCTTCCATAGAATTGACATTTTTCTTTTATGCTTTGAGTTATTTTATAATTTTGACAACTTCATTTTGAAATTTGATTTCTGTCATTTCTTATTCATCATCTTCTTCTTCATTAGGTGCTTCCCTCTTGTTGTGTTTAACGATAAATAATGATTTTTCTTTGTTTTATTCATCATTGTCACTCTCGTATTTAGATGAAGAACTATTTCCTTGGAGAAGAAGCTTTCTTAAACCCTTTCTTCTTACCTTGCTTGTTGAAATTTATTTGACCCTTATTTCCTTTTGTAGATGTTTCATTCTTATGAGGGCACTTAGCTACAAAATTACCAATATCACCACGATCAAAACATGCTAATGGACGCTTTACTTTGTACTTACTTGTTCCTCTTTTCATATTTATCATAAGTGAGGCAAATTCTTCATCTAAAAATTATTCTTCTTCTTCCTCTTATTTTGATCAGGAGATCAAGTCATATGCTCAAAAATGAAAGTGATCAAAATAGATCCGAACCTGAGCAATCGGAAAGTTCTCATCATTGTGATTCCGGCATCATGAACGGTTCGGAAAATCGATGTCGTATGAGAAAGATATCACGTTATGTTCATTTTCCCAAACAGCAAAAATTTGGTGACTGGATGCCCAGTCAGCTTGTAGGTATAGTAAAATTATTTTGGGAACATTCCATTTCTTCAGACCTATGTGGTGGCACCATGTGGCACTCTGTGGACCGTCGGATGTTGAGGGTACGGAGGTTTCTGGACTGTTGGATGAGTTTATATTGGACGAATGGTTGAGTGACACGTGGCAAGCCCACAGGCTGCCACATGTCCTCACAAGGTTAGATCAAAATTTTGTGGAGTCGATGGGGGTCGAACCCACGACCTCCACTAAGCGTGCAAGACGTCTTACCGTTCCACCTGTGGGGCATTTCTTACCCCTATTGGTCGGCGGTTCTATATAAAGTTTAACAAAAAATACAATGAGGGCTTGCGAGGCCAGCCCCCCTACCATACGTCTATCTGCTTGGAACCACGGCCACACAATAACCATGACATCAAAAAAGAAACCCCTGGTGTGAAGAATCTTGTTCACATGTGAGGGGTTTCAACGTTAAGAAGATGGTTAATGGGTTCAGAACTTTAACTCTCGGTTCCGACTCAAACGACAGAGTTTGAAACCGATGGTTAATCCAACAACAGCCACATGATGGGGTTTTAGATTAAATATAACCAACAATTTTCCTGGCGGCTCCGCTGGCGGACCCCCAAATTCGATGGCCAGTACCAAATTTTTCAGTGCTAACTTGAGTTCCTCCAATTTTGGAGGAGCTTTCTTAGGTGTGAATTGGAAAATTACTGTTTGGGTCATAACTCTTGGGGATTTCGACCATTTTTGGGGAATGAATAATCATTTTAGGCTAATTTCGACATGTTGAACTCATTGGAATAGGTTTTAGAGCCATCAGAGATCATTTCACGCAGGTTTTGCTTCAAGAGAGATCAAGGAGCCACTAGGGCCACTAGGGTGTTTTCAGTGTATTGAGCATCCATTCTCTGTTTTCTGCAAATGAATAGTCATTCCTGACTAATTCAAGCATTCTGAAGTTTTTTTTACAGATATCATAACCATTTTAGGCTTTTTGTCACATGTACTTACCATTTTTTAGCAATAATATATGAGGGACATGCCATTGGGAGCTGGACCAGCAAATGTAGCCCAAGAGGGGTGAACTGCTTCATCAATTTGTTGAGTATTGTCATATGTGATGCTTTATTCTTTGTCATTTATTGCTGAACAATGTTATACAAGCTAATTTACATGCTTTAACCTCACATAAAAATGTATTTAACTAAATTAAAACCATTTTTTTCACTTGCAAACTTCAGTGAACCTTATGCACACAATTTAATTATTGTTTGGATACTTAGCACATCAAAACTAATACATTCCATTTAGATCATCTTTGCAACTACTAGATCTTGGTTTAAATACCTGTTTTCCCTTCCCAGTATTCTTGGATTTTATAAATGTTTTTTATATATTAGATGAACCATCTTCCTATTCAATCCTCATTTCATAAGTTGTAAGTATCCCATGTAGTTTTCCCATACTAAGGTTGCTTAAATATTATCTATCTTCTAAGACAAAAACCTTACGATTAAATATTATTGGTAGGGTTTTGAGAACCTTCTTAGCAATTACATTTTATCAAACAGTTCTCCTAATCCTTATAAGGCATTTTTTACTTCATCTACACATTGAAAGTAGGTTGAAATGTTCCCGTCTTCTTTCATCCTTAGTTCAAATTGGGCTCTACAGTTTGAATTTTTTCTTCCTTGACCTTTGAGTCTCCTTCATATATGTTTTGAAGTGTGCCCCATAGTTCCTTACAAATTTTAAGCCCAATACCTTAACATAGATAGATTGAGTGAGTCCATTTATAATAAGATCCTTGGATTTGGCATCATATATGACATTTTTCTTACCATGTTCATTTGTTGTTGTTGTATAGCATCGTTCGACTATTTCCCAAACTTCATATCCTTATGCAAGTACATGAACCTGCATCCTTCCACTCCATAGTGCATAGTGATCTCCATTAAATAAAGGAACTATGTTTTTGGTGTACTCCATAATCTCCTTTCAATTGTTAAACTATTAGTGAAGGAACCTGCTCTGATACCAGTTGTTGGAAATATTGAGCGGGGGGTGAATCAATATTTCTTAGCCATTAGCACCTAATTAATATTTTTCATAGCATTAGTTAATATTTAGCAATATTATAGTTATTCAATAAAGCATTAAACAATAATGTAGAAAGATAGGGATAGTAAGCACAAGATTTTTAGGTGGAAAACCCCCCCACGTCAAAAACCACTGAATGCTTTTCTAATAAATTATTTAATATTTAGCCCCAAATGAAAAGAAAACTACAAATTCTTATAATCATAGAAAATAATTATTCTCTAGCTCCCATTGGAAGGATGCCCCAACGCCTAGGTTTTATTAGCAGTCAACTGAAAGGATGTCCCGACACCATAGCGAGCCACAACTCACCTTAGTACCACACTACGACCCTAAAGTGTTTACAAGCCCCACCCTGAAGGTGAATTCATTTGCCTTCCTAGCACCACCCTATAAAAAAAACTAAGTGTGGACTCTCGTACCAGGGACAATGATCTAGATTACAATGATATTTTAATGATTTTCTTGACTGACCAATAACACTAGGACTTAAACCCTTATCCTGACAAACCAAGAACCCTTGTCCCAACACAAAATTTTCCTTCTTCTGTAGAAATTTGAATAACTGATATATTATTCACCGAGATTCTCCTGATCACACACTATTTTAGCTTCATGCATAATACATAATCTCTTCTACCATTGATCATCACATGCGGAAATAAAATCAATTGCATGCATACATTAAAACCACAAACAATCACACATATGAACACAATATTTAATGGTGTTTAAAGCTGAAAACCCCAACTATCCGTATATTATATGTCATGGAGATCATGTAACAATCATAGTACAAAATCTCCTCACAAGCTCTCATGCACACCCTCAATTGCTACACACCATCGTTTCAGATCTAGCAAAACACATGCTCCAATCTTTTGGCCACTTGATAGCCAGCCTCTATTGCGTAATCGTAATGCTATGGGATGGCTTCATTGAACAGATAAACCACCCTCGGCTTGTATCAGCGCAATCCTCACGTGGGGCTTCTCCACCTATCCGTGTGTTGAAATAGCAACAAGATAGTCACAACCGATAGTTAACCTGGCCTTTCACCTATTTCTGCACTACAGGTTAGTCCTTACCGAAATCGTCCATGCACTGAAGTTAACTGATGTATTCTTTAGTTGATTAATGAGTTTATAATTAGTGAATTAATTAATAATTAATTCACACCACTCTCACTAGTGTATCAATCAGTTAGACTAGATACAACTAGCTCAACTATGTTTAACTCAGTTAAATTGAACACAACTCCACCAACTACCTCAATAACTCCACCAAACTCTGTCACATGATTTCTAACTGAAGTATCCATGTAATAGCTCCACCTAACCCTCAGGAATAGCGTAATTCCTTCTTTCAGCTCTTGTGCCACATCTGTGCACTTAGCTGAAGTGCTCCAAGAGAATAAGATAATATTTATAGTCCAAATATTATTAAGAGCTAATAATATTCGACATATTTATTTTTAGACTGGAAATCTAAAAATAGATTCTGCCCAATATGTCTAAAAATAGAAGTCCATCTATTTTTCCAACTTGACTAACCATCCACAAATAGCATCCTGCAACTCATAGAACATGATCCATATGTCTAAAAATAGACATAATCTAAAAATAAACTTTGCGCCAAAAATAGCCTTCGGGCCCACTTAGTGAAGGCGACTCCTTCCACTAAGCTCATCATCTTGTTGCAATCTCAACACTCCCTATTAACAAGATAAGGATTATCTGCAACCCCTATCCTACCCCTGTGGTATTCGAATTTGCTCCTGGTGAGCGCCTTCGTCAAGATATCAGCATCCCGATCCTCCATGGGAATGTATGAAAGTAACATGACCTTCCGCTGCACACAATCTCTTATATGATGATATTGTATGTCAATGTGTTTATATCTATCATGAAATACTGGATTAACTGAGAGTTTAATGCAACTCTGTTTATCACAATAAATCACATTAGGCTCTAAGTGTGAACCGAACAACTCGACCAGGATCTTCCTCATCCATATAGCCTCGCATGTAGCCAAACTTGCTGCCATATACTTGGCCTCTGCTAAACTGAGTGCCATGGATCTCTGCTTCCTGCTGTACCAAGAAACTGTTGTCGACCCAATACTAAAAATCCCTCTAGATGTGCTCTTTTTGTCCATTGGGCTCCCTGCCCAATCTGCATCCATGAAGCCACATAGCTTCACCTCATCCGACTGTCTGTACCATAATCCATATCCCGATGTGCCTATGAGATATGTGCCTCTGAGATATCTCAATACATGCTTTCCTGCCTTCCAGAAGAGCTTGGTTGGGTTAACCATAGCTTGTGAAAGCTGGTTAACAGCATAGCATATGTTGGGTCGTGTATTGACCAGATACATAAGCGACCCCACCAACTGTCGATAAAAAGTGGCATCCACTACCTCCACTGAAGTAGCATCCTCCTTCCTCCAACCACCAGGAAGAGGAGTATCAACAGGCTTGCAGCCATGCATGTTGAACTTCTCCAGTATCTCCCAGACATACTTACCCTGAGAAACAAACATTCCACCACTGCGCTGCCAAATTTCCAATCCCAGGAAATAATGAAGGAGGCCCAAGTCCTTCATCTCAAACTCCTTGTAAGATAAGCCTTGCATGAGTGTATCAACAATTCATCACCTGGTCAAAATCAAAACATGTACATAAATTACAATGATCAACAACTTACCCTCCACCACAATCTGGTATAGCTTAGGATCCGCCTCACTCTTGGAGAATCCAAGTCCGATGAAATAACTGTCTATCCATGTGTACCAAGCATGAGGTGCTTGTTTCAACCCATACAACGCCCTCTTGAGCCTGCACACATGCGACTCGCTGCTGAAGATCTTGAAACCTTCGGGCTGCCCTATGTACACCTCCTCCTTAATGACTCCGTTGAGGAACACAATCTTCACATCCATCTGATGAATGTGCCACCCCATCTACGCTGAGAGAGCAAGAATCGTCTGTATGGAAGAATACCTTGTGACAGGTGCAAAGGTCTCCTCATAATCAATCCCCTCAATCTGTGAAAAGCCTCGGGAAACAAATCTTGCCTTGTACTTCTCCACACTCCCGTCAGCTACCTGCTTCACTTTGTAGATCCATCTCGAACCCATCACTGATTTTCCTTCCGGACTCAGGACAATCTCCCATGCACTGTTTCTGACAATCGAATCATACTCTTCCACCATGGCATCTACCCATGCGAGGTCCTCCACAGCTTCCTCGAAAGAGGATGGCACTGTCACGATACACTTGACTTTCACAAGAGCCATGTATCCAGTATACCGGTCAGGTGACTGCCTTTTTCTGCACTGTGATGTAGGTTCTCCTACAACCTTCTCTGCATCTTGAGCTAGTCGCTCAGCTTCTATAGTGCGCTTCCACCCTCTGATGGTTGGCGCTGCCTGAGTGGTCTCTTCCACTCCATGAACCTCATCTTCTGGCTAATCCACATCCTGAGACTCATCCCTAGGAACTAATAGCTCCTCATCTGCATGCAAGTGTGGCTCCCTCTCAAGCGACCACTTCATGGCTTTCTCCTCCTGAAATTTGATATCCCGTCGCACAAAAGTCTTGTGACTGTCTGGCAAATACACACGATAGTTGTGGGGCGTATCAATGTACCCCAAAAATATCCCAACCTCTGCGGTCGGCTCCAGATTCTTCCTGGCATCCTTCGTCACATGAATGTAAACAGGTGAACCAAAAATCCTCAAATGGGACATATTAGGCCTCTTACCAGAAAACGCCTCCTCGGGTGTACTCATTCCAAGTATCCTGTGAGGACAATGGTTTTGCACATATACTGCTGTATTGCATGCCTCAACCCACAAGTGTATGGGTAGGCCCTGATCATGCAACATTTCCCGTGCAGCACCCACGATCGCTCTATTCTTCCTCTCAACAACCCCATCCTGCTGTGGGTTATGAGGTGCTATGAGCTCTCCTCGAATTCCTTCTGTGCTACAAAAGTCCTTGAATTTTCCAGAGATGAATTCACCACCATTGTCGCTCCTAAAAGCCTTCACCTACTTCCCTGATTCTTCGTCCGGAAGGTTTTGAACTCACGTAACTTTGAGTATGTCTCCTCCTTCTCCGCATGAAGAAGATCTAGCACTTAATAGCGAGAAAAATCATCAACAAATATTACATAATACCCATGTTACTGTCAGCTACCGAGAAAGGTCCACACACGTATGTGTGAATTCTCTCAAGGATCGTTGTGGCATGACTATCCTTCTCGTGGAAAGGTGGCTTTCACAAATTTTCCCAAGGTACACCCCTTGCACCGATCCGACCATGCAAGAGTACTCCCAGGGAAGCCCAAGAGAAATCACGGGTAAAGATTCAAAGCTCCATGGTGAAGGTGGCCCAATCTCCGGTGCCACAACTCGCCATCATCCCGGCTCACCACTCCTTCTGCCTTGCCTGCCATTGCTGTGCAACCATCTACCTGCAATTGATAAAGGTTCTTTACTCAAACCCCTATCCTTCGGGTCTCACCAGTTGCCTTACTGCGCAGGAAAGCCTTTCCATCGCTAAAGACAACATCACATCCCTTGTCTTCTAACATCGCCACAGAGATAAGATTCTTCTTCAATCCTGGAAAATGCATCACTTCCTTCAATATGAAGGGTTTACCAGACTCCCTCTCAAAGGAAATGGTACCGATACCGGTTGCACTGTATCTACCATCATCGCCCATATCGATGTGCACTCCAAGATCTTTCTCATCCAAATCAGTAAACAAATATCGATCTCCTGTCACGTGAAAAGATGCAACACTATCAAGAAACCACACTAAACCAATCACACTTCGAGACTCAAGATGCGATCGAAAAATCCAGCTCAAACTGCGAGGCTAAGGCCTCTCCAGCTGTAGATCCAGTAGCCTGCTTATTTTTCTTCTTCTGCGGACAATTTGTGGCATAATGTCCGTGTTGGTGACAGTGAAAGCACTTCACCTTGGACATGTCATGCTTCTTTCCTTTCGCACCAGAATGAGAAGCTTTCTTGCTCTTCCCCTTATTTTCTTTGGCAGCCAAAGTGCAATTCTCTTCATCAGAGTTCTTTGATGATGATCCGTCCTTGGTACTCCGCCTTATCTCCTCTTGCACAAGATCCGACCAACGTCGCTCCCATCTTGGAAATTTCTCCCGACCATTGACAGAGTCCTGATAGGAATGCCAACTCTTCGGAAGCCCAAGAAGAGCCAAGCTCACCAAGTCCTCATCATCTACAGTCACCCCCACACTTCCCAGCTCATCCCTGCATTGGATGAAATTCGTGAGGTACTTGGGCATACTGTCGCCTTTCTCCATCTTTATGTTCCTGAGTTTGTCCTTGAGCGCCAACTTCCTCTGGTCGCTCTTGCTTTGAAATAAATCTGTCAAAGATTTCCACATCAAGAATGGAGAAGCCTTACCATGAAGTTTGGACACTATGTGATCCTTCACACCTTCCAACATAATCCTTCGACACTTTGCTGTCTTCTTTTTCCATGCGTCAAGTACGGCAGCATCACTAGAAGTAGGCTTTGGAATTTCTGCATCTATGAACTCCTTCAACCCATTGTCATACAGCACCGCCTCCATCCTATCCTTCCATGAAATATAATTCGAGCTACCCACAAGGGCATACTCCAATCACAATCCTAATAAATAAATCTCAACTTTGACACCAAGAAAACACTACTACAAATTCGAATTCCACCAAAGACAAAACTCAACCACTTCAATGTTTTGCAATTGCTCCAATGATCAATATCGGCCCGATACCATGTAGAAATTTGAATAGCTGAGATATTATTCACCTAGATTCTCCTGATCACACACTATTTTAGCTTCATGCATAATACAGAATCTCTTCTACTATTGATCATCACATGTGGAAATAAAATCAATTGCATGTATACATTAAAACCACAAACAATCACACATATGAACACAATATTTAATGGGAAAGCTTAAAGCTGAAAACCCCAAATATCTATATATTATATGTCATGGAGATCATGTAACAATCATAGTACAAAATCTCCACACAAGCTCTCATGCACACCCTCAATTGCTACACACTATCAAGCTAGATCTAGCAAAACACATGCTCCAATCTTTTGCCACTTGATAGCCAGCCTCTATTGCGTAATCAATGCTATGGGATGGCTTCATTAAATAGATAAACCACCTAGCTTGTACTGCGCAATCCTCATGGGCTTCTCCACCTATCTGTGTGTTGCAAATAGCAACAATATAGTCACAACTGATAGTTAACCTGCTCTTTCACCTATTTCTGCACTGGTCTCCACTGAAACTGTCCATGCACTGAAGTTAACCGATGCATTCTTTAGTTGATTTATGAGTTTATAATTAGTGAATTAATTAATAATTAATTCACACCACTCTCACTAATTGTATCAATTATTTAAACTGAATACAAATAGCTCAACTATGTTTAGATTAGTTAAACCGAATACAACTCCACTAACTTCCTCAATCAACTCCACCAAACTCTTTCACATGAGTTATAACTGAAGTATCCATGAAATAGCTCCACATAACCCTCAGGAATAGCATAATTCCTTCTGTCAGCTCTTGTGCCACATCTGTGCACTTAATCGAAGTGCTCCAAGAGAATAAGATAATGTTTATAGTCCAAATATTATTAAGAGCTAATAATATTCAACATATCTATTTTTAGACTGGCAATCTAAAAATAGATTCCGCCCAATATGTCTAAAAATAGAAGTCCATCTATTTTTCCGACTTGACCAACCATCCACAAATAGCATCCTGCAACTCATAGAACATGATCCATATGTCTAAAAATAGACATAGTCTAAAAATAGACTTTGCGCCAAAAATAGCCTGCGGGCCCACTTAGTGAAGGCGACTCCTTTCCACTGAGCTCATCATCTTGTTGCAATCTCAACATCTTCAACTCTAGGAAATGACATTGACTCTTTACAAAATTTACAATATTTTATGCAATAGCTTGTATAATGACATGTATCCTCTGCCTTGTTACTAATTTGAAGTTGATAATACTGATAGATGCCAAAATTTTGTATTGTCCCGCAATAATATTCCATCAATGATGAAATATATTTAATATGCTATGCCTTTGATAATATGTCCACCTTGTCCTTGATGATAAGGTCGTATCAACCTGAAGAGAGTATTGTAGGTCTCACTGCTTGATGTCTTGTTGTCATTGTTAATTTGAACATTGTAGAATTCACAACTTAGGGAGACCTAAAATAAGCAAGAGATGTTGTAGGTGTCTTATGCCTGCAAAGGATAATTTCCAAACGAATATCCCATCTCCCAAAAATAAAACAATAAATACCCTATACCCACAACAAACACTAGGACCAAAACCATACAAAATTCTAACCGGTGCAATATACAATTAGGCCTATCACATCATCCTTAAACACGTCCTATAATTGCAAAAGAAATGATATTTTATAAAAAGTGAAAACCTACTCACATATAATTTAAAAAAAAAAAAAAAAAAAAAAAAAACAAAACAAAACAAAAACAACCTGCCTTAAGACCTCTTTCACCTATACAAATAAGATTTACATTAATGAATTATACAAATTGTAACTTACCTTAACTTGTGCCAAAGAGGACAAGTATAAGCACCAGGCAGTAGTTCTAATCCTCCAATTGACACCTTAGTATATATTCAAATCTTAGATCGCAATGGAGTTAGCGTGCTACGAGATCAGGCTAAAAGAGATGTACATAGACCTGAACTTGCTCTTATTCACGGTATACAAATAGTCAAAGTTGATCAAAACAAAAAACCTCTGCAATAACTACAGGTCAAATATTTATTAGGGTGCATGGACCTTCACTCTTCTTGAGAGGTAGTAGTTATGCTTCAACTTTATTCCAAGAGAGACCTAGACATAAAATTTAATGAATATCGCCTTAAAAAGGGCCGAAAATTTGGTTATGTGATAAATTCCCTAGTCATAATTGTAGCTCCTACATATCTGTGATAACCATGATTCAATAGAGTTATACGTGAGGTTTATGTAGGCCGTAGAATTGTGCTTAATTAACTCAGACTTTTATCTTGAAAATTTTGGCCATAAACTTTGAAATTCCAAAAATTATTGATGCCCTAATTACCAAGATTTAGCCCTATAAATCTTCACAATTCTGAACTTTAGAAGGAGGATATACATTGGTTTGAAATTTCTATAGAACCTGCAAAAGAAACACACTAATGAACCTCCGGAACCAAATAGAATTTAACCATCGTATGCCTTATATTTTTCAACAAAAATTGGTTCTTTGGAACTCGGATCCTACACCTAAAGACCTGTAATAGAACGAATCTCTAAGAAATCAAAAATCCAAACCTTGTCCCCAAATTTGTACATTGTTAGTATCCAAAGGGTAGTTGAAATAATTTCAGAGCAAGTACTCTATAATGTGACTTTTTGAAGGCTTTTATGGTAGTTTTTTCCGGTCAAATTTCTCTAAATTCCGGTAGGAATTTAGTGAAAATAGAAGTTTAATGGGTAAACTTGCACAATCAAAGTGCCCTAGGGGTTTTTTAGGGTGTTGAGTCCATATAAACAGTAAAAAAAACCAGTTTAAATAACAGAAATCAAGATTTTACCTCAATTATTTTCACCAGATTCTGGCACCTAAAACTCCAAAAAGTTGCACTAAAGACAACTCCATTTCAGAGCTAGCCTTTTTTTTAACTTAATGTTCATTCAAGCGTATATCATGAGAAGAGGTATAGGATTTTTTTTTTATAGTAAAAAATGTGAATTTTGGGGAGCTTTATGAGGTAGATTATGATGTTCATTAGAATCTTAATAATATATGGCTTGTAATTTAAGAAAAAAAAAAGGTCGATGGCCTTAGAGGAGAAGATCTTGTTCCAGATTGAAAAGCTGAAGGACACCTCCTAATTTTATTTTTTTTAAATATCCTTTCATAATCATATAATTTGAACAATGATAACTAACCCTTAATTAACCATTACGTTAAATATTTTACTATTAAATATATGTGTCATGATATTTATGGGTTTTTACCCCCAATTAGGGTCCCATCATTAAACTTAAATTACTTCCAAACTGTGAATAATTATGTGGGGTTCTACATACCACCGAAAATATTTTTCCAAGGAGAAAATAACTAAAGTGATTTGGATGCGAGAAACCATCAATTTCCATGTCAAATTTTTCATTGAAGATCAGGGTAGATATTGGTGTTGCTTGGGTTGACATCAATAACAACGACCTATCAACAGGTCCTAAATACTTACTGAGAGGAGTTTTATGGAAAAGAATATGGACCAACAATCATTAGCCTAAAGTGGCCCACTTTCTGTGGTTGGTAGGGAGAATAAAAATTTCGACATGGGATCACATTAGAAAGAAAGGATAGCAAGGCTCGTCCTACTATCATTTATGTATAAACTAGGATGAGAATATGGAACATCTCCTAAATTCATGCCCACTTGTTGAAACAATATGGAGCCACGTTTTTTTCGTTTTTGGTCATAGTGATAATAACCCAACTAATCTAGTTGCCATGTTTAAGCAATGAAGACCAATAGATATACCCCCACTAGCTCCCCTCCCCCTACCCATTAGGCTTTCTAAAATTTAATTTTGAATGGCCTTCGAAAGGGAATCCAGGAATTGCAAGGTTCATAGGCATTTTTAGGGATTACATGAAGAACATCCCAAGGGTGTACTTTCAAAGTTGTGGAACCGCCAACAACAACGTGGTAGAGTTTCAAGACCTAGAAAGAGGTCTTCATATACCTCTAGCAGAAGCATATCATAACCTACAAATCAATAATGATTCAAAGCTAGTGAAAATGAAAGCTAAAAGACTCGTACTTGGAAATCCCTCCTCTAAATTAGCCAAAATTTGGTGTTTATAAATCTTAATTGATCACATCAGGGAGTTGATTTGTCAACTAGACTACATAATAGTCCCCCATTCAAGGAGGTCATGAAACAAGGTAGCAGACTTTATGGCTAACTTGGAATGATAGCACTAATACCTCTGTCTCAATGAGACTTGGCCATTATTAGAAAATGTTGGTTGGGATGATTCACTCCAATCCATATTGGAAATTGATATGAACTCCCCTATGGGGGTGGGCATAGATAACAAAGGGGGGTATCATAGGGCGATCCCACCACCCTTTCGACATGATGAGCATTAAAAGGAAAGGGGAATGGATCACCCCTGTCATGAAATTTCATGTTGTGAAACAAATGGCTATTAAATGGATGCATAGGGTCATGGGGATAGACTTAAACTTAGAGGTAAGCGAGGGAGAATGGAATTGTAGCAAGGTTGAGGAGCTAACCTCCATACGGCTAATGTTTGAGCTTGTCTCTTTTGTAATGTTGTATTTGGTTTAGGGTTTGAAATTTGGTGGAGAGTGGTGAAACCCTATCGAGGAGTTAGGAATTTTCAAAAGAAGCTAGTAATGTGTAATGAAAGTCAGTCATTATCCCTTGCTATCAATTATGGTTCAGTTACTGAGTTTTTTTACTTTATAGCTTTATTTTATCAGCATGCCTCTCTACCTAGTAATTGTAGTCTTAGTCTATTCAATCTATTAGTTAATTATGGTGTGTTGAGAACTAGGTTCATATGGTAGAAATTGGTCCATGTTCTAGTCATTACTAGTTTGAGCTTTCAAGGAATTTTCTTGGCTGATGGGTTTTGAAATTTATGCTCGGTATGTTCATGCTGGTTCTCAAATCTTCAACCTCCTAGTTTAAAAAAGTGGGTTATAATTATGGTATGTATTTTGTTTGGGTTAGTTTGTGGCTTTGTTTTAACACTCAAAGTTCGACAAGTTTTAAGGGTGGTGGAAAAGATTGCCCCTATGTGCTTGATAGGTATAGTCTATCTCTTGGCCTGAACTAGTTTCAATTATCTAAAGTCAATATTGGTTTTACTATCTATCAGTGTTTTTCAAGTATTCATGCTCTAGGTTTTCTTACTCATCAGACTGCTAGTTGTGGGCGTTTGTGTGGAAAATTGAGGACTAAGTCCCTCACACGCACCATGCCTCCTAGGAAATGCATGCATAGTAGGATAGGTGGCAATGACAACAGCTCATAGAGCCAACATAGGGCCCAATTATTTTTGTAGGACTTGTTCAAGACTTATTTCATTGTTGTCTCCTCCTGACACTCAACGAGAAATTAGGAATTTGGAAACCATGGTGGGTTCTAAGAGGAAATATTATCTTACTCTAAGGTAATGGAGAAGGTATTTTTTTGGGTTTTTAACCTTGATCATACCATGGGATGCAGAAGAAATACCTTAACTCAATTACACTACATTGGCAGATGAAGACCCTGCTTAGCATAGTGTTGAAGCATAGACAAGTGGAGAGATATAGTATGTTTTCTTCATTGGAGGATATTAAAATAATGTTGAGGAAACAATTTTTCTTCATGGATAGGCTTGATGCAAGGTTGACCCATGTAGAAGGGAATATTTGATGTGACTTTGATACCCCTGATCCTTCTGTTTCGAGTGTAAAACACCCAACTCCTATTTCTACTTTTGACTTTTAATGGCCTATAAGTATGTTGGTGTATCTAGTCTCTTCTTATGTGTTGTATTGTCTAACTAGAATGTTTGATTTTGTTTTTTGGGTTTCCATTGAGCAGATAGTTGGGTGATTATCCTGATTTCCATGGAGGAAGTAAGAATCCCCCCACATGATAAGAAGTAACAACATTGTATTATGGTGTTGAAGAAATTTTGATATAACAAAGCTTTTTAATTTACTTTAAAAAAAGGTACAGAGGGCATAACTACTTTTAAGATAAATCTCAACCTTTTATTTATGAATATGACTAAAATATTCTAGAATATTCCATGGATAATTGAATTAAAATTTTGGAAACTCTTTTCCAAAATATACACACCTATCGACATAATTACAAAGATTAAAAACTCATAAAATATGATGAAACTATCGCAGTCATATAAATTAAATGGTTGGTAAACGAATATGCATCAAAACACTTACCCCATGATACATTTCACATTACCAAAAAAAATATTAAATTATTGCGCCGAGAGGCACTCTACAGCCCAATATGGAAAAGATGTTTTCACATAACGTTACATTTAAAAATAGTATAATAATAATTTAAATTAACAAATTAAAAATAGTAATAACAAAAGAAATTATTGTCGGTCATAATTAAAATACTTCATTTTGCACCTTAATTTTACATACCTTATTAAAGTAAATATTACTTTTGGTTACTTTATATCTCTATATAAATTTATATAGAGATATAAAGTAACCAAAAGTAATATTTACTTTAATAACCAAAAACATATTAATAACAAAAAATATTTTATATCTATTTTAAATAACATAATTGTATAACTAATTTATATAGAGAAAAATAAAGTAATTTAAATTAAAAAAATTCTTATATTTTCAAATTCCATAAGGAGATGTATAATTTATTTTATTTATAATATGGAGTTGATATATAAGATTTTAAAATATCAATAACAAAGAAAAGTTTAAACTAGTTTATAAATAAGATATTTAGATAAGTAGGTTGAGTAAAAGATTTTGACCTGAAACATATATAGAGAGAGAAAGATTAAGAGAATTTTTATTCCATTAATAATTGCTTTCTAATTCAATGTATGAGGATATTTGTAATTCTTTCAATGTTTAAAATGGATTTTATATGTAAAATTTTATAAAATGTTAATAATAAAAATAATTAAGTGTGTGCATATAGGGAAAAAACATGAGGGGGCATATTTTAACATTTAACTTGTGGAGAACTTGAATTATAAATAAAATATTTCAATATCAACTACATATATATTATACCAACCTAGATCCATCTTAACTCTGGATCTACCAAGCTCTGAGAGAGATCAAATCTCTTTTCACTCTAGAAGATGTTTGCATCTCAAGATATTTGATCCCTCTCAGTGCTTGGTAGATCCAGAGTTAATATGCATCTAGGATGGTAACTTTATTTTAAATTATTATTATTATTATTACTTAAATATAAAAATAATTAATATATGTAATACCCACCCCACATTTACCAGCTTTTATAATCTCTCTAGTTTAAACATCAGCTAAGTACTACTATGACATGAACCGACCTCCAAGTTATAGTTATGGAAGTGGAGTCCACAAACTAAAATATTATTGACATCCCTCAAAGACTACAAATCACTCGGGATCTAGATAACCACCCCAGGCGATCAATTTCTGAGTTGGAACCCTTTTTCACTAACTTGGATCCATAATTGCACCCTTGACACTTCATGCATGTAGTTATGAAGTTATAACCGCACTCATAATCCTGCTTCCATGTGGTTATGACCCAAAAACTCTAGTGTTGTGCCAATGGTTTTGAGATCTGAGCAAATTTTTAGGCTAGCCTCAATACCACTGCCCATAACTTCCTGTAACTTTCTAGAATCTTGTTTAATATGATAAAAATGCCAAACATTCAAACTTGAACAAGTTTTTGACCTAGACATGCCTATTAAATGATATACATTTCGCCAAACATATGGTAAACATATAAGTTACAGGTCATGAATGCATATTTTATTATAAACTTCTAAACTTCATCTGAGAATCACCAAGAAGGTCTAATGCCCTATCAAGTATCTACAACAACACTCATTATACTGTGCATTCATCAACCATTCAAATACTTATCAAATCATGAACAAGAGACATAACTAAAGCACATCATAGAACCATGCATATAACCATCATATAACCAAAATAGAGACCATGAGAATTTTTCCATAAATTCATCATAATAACAAGCACATGTGCTCATTAGTCACATTAAGAAAATGGCTCATAATAACATATATAGAATCCAACCAAGTCAAGGACTTCCATGTACCACCCGATGATAGATTGGACTAAACCAAATCTTTCTTTCAGCCAATCACCCCTGTGACATATTCCAATCATGAATGTGGAATCTCATAGGATAAACCAAGACATAACCAAAAATGGGCTCCAGAGGTTAAACGAGCTCAAACCTCAAGATATCGTGATCTCACCTAAACCAACCCTGAGATCACACAACCAAACCAAGCTTGAATGCCTCAGAATTTCTTTTCCATAAATTGAGTAATTTTCTTGTCTTCACCCACCCATCGAGGGCTTCCCAGAGAAAACCATCTCCACCCCCAACTCTTGGGATTTTCCTAAGACTATCACCCAATTCCAAAACCTTCTTGAAATCCAAAGCTCAACCAAGAATGAATCCCATCACAACATGGTTATCCAGGAAATGGAAAGGCAAGGTTGAAACCATTGTTAATCTAGGAAAAAATCATGCCCATGACAGAAAACATAAGCAATAAACCAATGCATGCACCATGCATTTTAATTCCAATAAGGAAATGACACATGTAACCTGTCACCTACAATATCTTCCTACTAAAGTTATTGATCCACCCTTCTTCTTGCTTTCTTTAACTTTACTTTTTTTGTCCTTTACCTTCCTTTTTATTTCCTTTGATTGCTTGTCCAAGTGCTTATTCTCTCTCCTTTTCTACACCTGCTCAAAATATGGAAAAAAAAATTATCAACTGTTTCTCAGGTACCTTTTATCATTGGTGTCTCTTTTTTCTTCATTTTCCTTCATTTTTCCTCTAATTTCCCTTACATGAAAATTTGTGTCTCTTCACCTTCCTTTTATCTTATTTTCCTTATTTCTCATAATTAAATTCCAATTATTGCCTCTTTCCCTTTTCCGGTTCCTTTACCAATTCCTTTGCCAATTTCTATAGCCATTAATGAACCATAAGTGACCCCAATGTGATGTTTTCCCCACCATTTAGATTGTAAAATATGTCCCATGACCTTGGTCTTAATTTATTTACATGGAAAACTAACCCGAGGTTTTTATAAACACCTCCCTCTTGGGGGGAACACTGCACTCGGTGTTTTCTGACACTTATGACAAGAAAAAACATATTTCTTATGGATATTTATAACACAACTTGTTGCAGTATTTATAATGACAATTTCTGAAAACATGAAAAATATACCGCTTATGGAGCTTTATAGACCTAGCTCAATGTGGTATTTACATTGATAACACATGTACTTATACACATTTGCTTCAACCAACAAATAATCATATTATCTATGGAGCTTTATAAACACATATTGATACAGTATTTACAAATTCATATATACATATGCACATTTTCTCCAACCAAAAAATAAAAGGATGTGATACCTGCATCGGAAACAAGGGAATTTAGAGGTTCACACCTCCACCCTCAAAGTAGTACCAGGATTCACCTCCTTCCCAGGTATTCCAAAATCCACTACCAAAACCAAAGTCGGCATCCCATGTCCAACACTACAATCCTTGCACTACTTGCTCTCTCAATGAACACTCACCAGATCATTGTTCCATAGCACACTCCCAATGTGCTTATGATTCCATATGGAAACACTAATGACCAAAAAAAATGTATTCCTAGGCCTTACCTTATCTACTACATAGTCCCTCAGGAAATCCAGTCACCCCCTTTCATGCAGTCACTAGTAGAAAATATATCCAAAGGGATTCAATCTGATCTTGTAATGTACTAAAACAAAATACTGAATCCTTCTACAATTTGCGGAAACCAAATACGATCACACAATCACATAAAAAGTAATAGAAAGAAATAATCAATCACACAACACAAGATGTATCTATGGAAAGTAACTGCTCAAAACCCCACTATGTATATATTGTATAAATTCACTACCATGAAACGATACAATGTTTTTCTCTCACTAAGAAACCTCTGCACTCTCCTGACTGTCTCACACTGATCTAGGCAAACTCAGTCAAATACTTAACCAATTCTCAGCCTTTCTATGAAAATACTTTCTCATGCATTCTTGGAGGAAGTTTCACCCTATTAAATAGGAAATTCCCAATAATTTATTGCACAATCCTTCCAAGGCTTCCTGATGACTCTATATATGACTTGTACAAGCTTCTAAATTTACAACTGATAGTTATCTTCCTTTTAAACTCAAACTCAACTGGGCCTTCCTTATAATTGACATGCAACAACTATCTATAGTGAATTATCAATTAATTGATTGATCACTACTTGTGAATAAAATCATATTTAATTCACTAGACCTATCACTAGCTCATCTCTCAGTTATAACTAGTTAAACTGATTTTAACTCAATTAATTGAATTAACTAATTACAACTCACAAATAATTGTAACTAGACCCCATAAAATCATGGGATAACTCTACATGCCTCATCTCTAACCCTCAACTCAAATTTCCTAAGCTAACTAAGTCTTCCTAACTTGATTAAATAATACAAGTTGTCATGAGATGAAATTACAATTTCTCTTTCGATTTAATTAAGGGAAAATTAAATCAGAAGCCCCCTTTGGGTGCCATTACAACACTCCCTCTCAATAAGAAATGGATTATCTGCTACCCTGATCCTGTCTCTGTGGAATTCGAATTTTCATCTTTCCAGCTTCTTCGTCAAGATGTCTGCATCCTTCTCCTCCGTGGGAATATAATCTACTAGCATAATCCACCTCTGCACACAATCTTTGAGATGGTGATATCGTATATCAATATGATTGGACCTATTATGGAATACTAGATTAACTGAGATTTTTATGCAACTCTAGTTATCACAATGTATCATCATCGATTATCACAATGTATCATCGTTGGATCCATATGTCGACCAAACAAACCAACAAGTATCTTCCTCATCCATATGGCCTCATATGTTGCCTGATTGGTCACCATGTACTATGCCTCTGCTGAACTGATTGTAACTAATATTTGTTTCATGTTATACCAAGAAAAAAATGCTAATCTTATGCTAAATATTCCCCTTGATGTTCTCTTACTTTCGGATGGACTCCCTGCCCAATATGCATCGGTGAAGCCTTGAAGCTTCACTCCCTCTTTTTGTATGTACCATATCTCATACTTTGTAGTGTCTTTAAGGTATCTCAACACATGCTTTCATGCCTTCCAAAAGAACTTGGTAGGCTTAACCATAGCTTGACTAATTTGGTTAAATGTGTAGCATATGTCTGGTCATGTGTTCACTGAATACATGAGTGAACCCACAAGATGTCTCTAAAGTAGCATCCTCCTTCCTCCAGTTTCCTACTAGAGGGGTCTCCATGGGTTTGTTGCCCTCCATGTGGAACTTCCTGGGGATCTTGTTGGCATACTTTCCCGGATATACAAATAGCTCCCCATCTCTTTTCCATATTTCCAATCATAGGAAATAGTGCAAGAGCCCCATGTCCTTCATCTCAAATTCTCTGGCAATATCCTCTTTGAAAGACTTGATAAGTTGATCATCAACTATTTGTATCAGATCATCGAAATAAAGTAAAATAATCAAAATATTACCATCTACCACAATATGATAAAGGTTCTTATCTGCTTCACTCTTGGTGAAGTCCAACTTGGTAAAACAGTTGTCAATCCTGGTGTACCAAGCACGAGGTGCTTTCTTCAACCCATACAATGCTCTCTTGAGTCTTCACACATGTGACTCCCTATCTAAGGTCTCAAAACCTTCCTAATTCTCAATGTAAACCTCTTCCTCAATAACTCCATTGATAAAGGATATATTTACATCCATCTAGTGTATCTTCCATCCCATCTGTGTTGAGAGTGCAAGGATGTATCTGATAGATGAGTGCCTTGCAACTGGTACAAAAGTCTCATCATAGGCAATCCTCTCTAACTGAGAGAACCCTGTGGCCATGAACATGTCCTTGTGCTTTTCCACACTCCCATTTTCTACCTGCTTCACCTTGTAGACCCACTTGGAACCTACAACTCACTTCCCCACTGGTCTTGGGACAACTTCCCATGCACTATTTTCAATAATGGAGTCATACTCCTCAACCATAGCATCAAACCACACTAGTTGTTGCATTGATTCCTCAAAAGAGGATGGTTCTATCTCAATACCTCCGCTCATAAGAGCCATGTATCTAGTGTACAACTCCGGGGACCTTCTCTGCCTGCGTTGTGATGTGGGTGTTCCCACATTCTCTCTCGCATCTAGCAACAATCTGTCAGCCTCTCTAGTGCGCTTCCTTCCATATCTAGTGGATGGATCTACATGAGTGGTTTCTACCACTCTTTGCTCCTTTGCTTGTGGTTGCTCCACATCTTGCAGTTCTTCTTTTGGATCCAATAGCTCCTCAACTACATGCAAGTGAATCTCCCTCTCAAGGGACAATCGCATGGTTTTCTCTTCATTGAATTTCACATCTCTTCTAACCAATTTCATCCTATGTGTTGGTAAGTACACTTAATAGTTTTGAGGTGTATCCGTGTACCCCAAAAATATCCCCAACTCCATTTTTAGCTCTAGCTTCTTCCTGGCATCTATGGTTATATGGAAATAAACAGATGAAACAAAAATTTTAAAATACAACACATATAGTCTCTTACCTGAAAAATCCTCCTCTGGTGTACTCATCCCAAGTATCCTCTGAGGACTTTAGTTCTACACAAATGTTGTTGTGTTGTGTGCTTCCACCCACAGATGCAATGGTAGGACCTGATCACGCAACATAGCTCAGGTTACTCCCACAATAGTTTGGTTCTTTCTTTCTACAGCCCCATTTTGTTGTGGGTTATGAGGTTTTATCAATTCTCTTTGAATTCATTCTGATGCAAAAAATTTCTTGAATTCGTTAGAGATGTATTATCCTCCATTGGCGCTCCTCAGAGCCTTCACCTTCTTCCATGTATCTTTTTGGAAAAGTTTCTTGAACTTATAAAACTTGGAGAACGTTTGATATTTCTTCTGCATGAAGAAAATCCAACACTTTCTTGAAAAATCATCAACAAAAATCACATAATACCTGTGTTTTTCTATGGAAGCTATTGAGAATGGTCCACACACGTCTGAGTGAACTCTCTCAAGGATTTCCTTCGCTCATATTTCCTTATCATGAAAGGTGGTTTTAGTATAATTCCCCAATGTATACCCTTTGCATGTATCTTTCTGCATAAGTGATCCCTTTTGAAGTTCTGTAGAAATCTGTTGCACGATCTCTTATAGCGTTGTGGTATAGATGGCCCAATATCCCGTGCCATAACTAACCGATGTCTCAGCTCTCCACCTTCTCTTATTTCATGCTCAAGGTAGCACAATATTCTACATCCAGTTTTTAGATGTTCTTTACTCGAACCCCAATTTTTTTCACTTGTCCTGCGGCTTTGTGACGAAGGAACATCTTTCCTTCACTAAATATCACATCATAGCCACGATCTTCCAACATAGCAACAGAAACCAAATTCTTCTTTAAAATATGAACGTACATGACATATTTTAATGTGATTGGATTACCTGACTCCCTCTAAAAGGTAAAAGTACCTACACTGGTAGCGTTATACCTCCCAGCATCACCCATTTCTATGTGCATCTAAAGATCCTTCTCCTCCAAGCTACTCAAGAATTCTTTGTTGCTGGTCATATGGAATGAATATCCAATATCCAATTACCACACAAAAACCATTATCGATGACACCATGCATGCGATGAGAGTGAAATCGCCCTCGACTTATGAAGCAAGTGCTTAACCTATAGCTCCTCCTAAGGCCTTCTTATTGGTCTTATTTTGTGGAAAATTTTTGGCATAGTGTCCATGGTCATGACAGTTTAAACATTTTACCTTTGAAAAGTCTCACTTCTTGCCTACCTTGCCAGACTCCTATTTGGAATGGGATTCCTTCCCTTTCCATTTCTTCTCCTTTCCATCCAAGGCATAGTTCTCTTCATCATCAATGTTTGATTAGGATCCATCTATGGTGCTCCGCCGAATATCTTCATGTACCAAGAAAGACCACAATTGATCCCAATATGGTAGCTTGTCCATCCCATTCACAGATTCAGGTAGCTATGCGAGATCTTGGTAATGCCTAGAAGACATAGGCTCACCAAATAATCCTCGGAAACTTTTATCTCAACACTTCCAAGCTCATCTCAACATTGAGGGAACTTCTTCAAGTATTTTTGGATCATGTCACCCTTCTCCATCTTGATCTTTCTGAGCTTGTATTTTAGCACTAGCTTCTTGTGGTTGCTGCTATTCTAAAATAGATTTTTCAAGGCCTTCCACATAGCATATGGAGTCGCCTTTCCATGGAGACTCAAGAAAATATTATCTCTAACTCCTTCTCACCTTTGATATATTCTTCTTCCATGTATCAAATTGTTGAGCATATGTTGCTGCGGGTTGGGGAATATCAATGTCAATGAATGCCTTCAGTCTGTTGTCCTCTAACACTACCTCCATGCTATGTAATTCAAATTTCCCTCAAAGTAATATTCGAGTCTTAATCCATTGAAATACATCTTGATCTGTTGTTGGTCTTGAAGAATAAATCTGCAAATTCGATGTACCTATTCAAAACAAACTTTGGTTCTTCTCTTCTATTGTGATTCCTGGAACTTTGATACCATGTAGAAAATCTATCCAAAGAGATTCAATATGATCTTGTAATGTACTAAAAAAAAATATTGAATCCTTCTACAATTTGCGGAAACCAAATACGATTGCATAATCACATAACAAGTAATAGAGAGAAATAATAAATCACACAACACAATATGTATCTAGGGAAAGCAACTGCTCAAAAACCCACTATCTGTATATTGTATAAATTCAAGACCATGAAACAACATAATGATTTTCTCTCACTGAGAAACATCTGCACTTTTTTCACTGTCTCACAGTGATCTAGGAAAAATTAGTCAAATACTTAACCAATTCTCAGCCTCTGTCTGACCAGCCTTGCTTAGGCATTCTTAGAGGAATTTTCTTCCTATTAAATTGGAAATTCCCAATAATTGATTGCGCAATTCTTCCAAGGCTTCCTGATGACTCTATACATGACCTGTACAAGTTTCTAAATATATAACTGATATTTATCTTCCCTTTAACCTCAAAATCAACTAGGAATTCCTTAGAACTGACATGCAATAGCTATTTATAGTGAATTATAAATTAATTAATTGATCACTACTTGTGAATTAAATCATATTTAATTTGGTGGACCTATCACTAGCTCATTTCTCAGTTATAGCTAGTTAAACTGATTTTAACTCAATTAATTGAGTTAACTAATTACAACTCACAAATAATTGTAACTGGACCCCCTAAAATCATGGGAGAACACTACATGCTTCCTCTTTGACCCTCAACTCAAATTTCCTACGCTAACTAAGTCTTTCTAAATCAGTTAACTAATACAAGCACTACAAGGTAAAGACTCTCTAGCAGAGGTTATAAATGAGGTCTTTGGTGTTATAAAATTGGCCAAAATTTTCAAAAAAACATTTTCTACAACATTCGTTATTTGTAATGGTGGTTTTGATGGAGCTTCTAACGGAACTTCAACACAACTAAAAAAAATTGGGCGTCTGGAAGTTTTTACAGATGTTTTTGTCGTCGGTGTGCACATCATGTGTCAATGCACCAATGTGTTTTAACCTGTACGCACCGATAATGTAAATATACCAAGCACCAGGTTGGAAAAAAAAAAATCGAAAACCCTGAGGCATTTAGCAACGTCCCGATGTGTGTCACCCACAAATACGCACTGGGCCAATAGAAGGTACATGCACCGGCATCGTTAAGGTGTAAAAACACATTGGGTTGTTAAGGTGTTAAAACACACTAGGTCGTTAAGTTATAAAAATGCACCAATGTGTTAAAGGCAAACCATATCGATGCATGCAACACCTATCCACCCACCCGGGTGGTAGTTGTCGATAAAGTGCGCTGAGCGTTCTAATTGGTATTGGTATTTGGTGTGGTGCCCATAGGTCGTAAAAATGCACCGGTGCGTAGTAACTAATACGCACCGATGTTCATTTTCTATTTTTTAGAAACATCTACCTATGACAATGCAATTATTGTGAATTTTTAAAATTCATTATTCATCAAAGGTCGGCACATATCTTATAACAATATTCATATCAATTAAATTTTTATTAGTGCATTTGAATGTGATGTTTGGATGAATTTGTTATATCATATCATCAGATTTCGCATCTCTTCATTATAATGTTTAATCATCCATATATTTAATCCGTGGTGTAACATTTCGAGCGAAAATGGAGAACACAATAGAATAAATTAAAATGTATTATTATTATTATTATTATATAAGACACTCTTTGTCATAAAAAATGGGACAGTTATTGGTATCCTTTTTTTTTTCAATTGGGACACTATGTCCTTTACATTAAAAAAAATGTCTGATTTCACTGACAAATATTTCAATAAATACAATGCCTTGCTTTGATATCCAAACATATTGATCATCATTCTTTGTTGAAACTTTTGTCACTGCTTGAGCTAATTCCATGAATTGGCTTATTTTGACGAATGTTTTGTCCATTATTTTGATTGTTTTCTTCTTCTTCAAGTTCCATATACAAACATAAAAATAAAGTGTAACGAGTGTATATATATTGGTGAGAATAATGAAAATTTCAATATTAAATAATATACATCAATGTAAATCGAAAAGAAATGTACCATAGCAAGAATTGACCGTGAACTATACACATTATTTCAAAACCAAATTTCGTGCAATCTTTCAACAATTCATTTATTGGCGTAGTTCCATACTTTGTTTCTTGCAAGTTTTATACCCCATAACAAATTATAGATTTAATATAAAATATTTTTTTGTTCTATTAGTTATATATGGAGCTAAGTAAAACAAGATAGATGCTTACAAATTCCACAATGAATTTATGATATGCCAACATATACTGACAACCCATATTTAACCCAATGTCAATCAATTCTTCTAATGGTTCTTCTTTGTATGTTAGCACCTGTTTGAAGACATTCAATGATGATTGCTGTAAAAACAACTTAGAATATACAAAAACTAAATCTAGTTAAGTTGTTATAAGGAAGTAACAATTACTCACAAAAATAGATATCAACCCTTTTCTTCCTTTTCGTCATGTTTTATGTGCTAAATGGGTTCCATTTTCTTTTATTTTCTGCAAGAAAATACTTTAAAATTAATATTTAATGCTAAATTATTTATTTATTGTACATAATCGAAAAATTCAATGATTACATATCACATTTGAAGCATGTTGTTGTTGATATGGCTCCTCGTGCGATGCAATTATGTCCATTTCTTTGACCATCTCCTTATACACCTTTTTGGACATTCCTACTAGCATATTTCTTATATCAACTCATTCATCCTTTGAGATTTTCATAAACTTCCTGAAAATGTAACATGACAATAAACTTTTTAATTTTTATATTGATATATGAAAACTAAATGTAACAGAAGTGATATTTATAAATGATTGTTTTGTAGTAATGTATACATATAATTCTAGAAAAACATTTAAAGGAATATTACTTTTTCAATCCTTCTTTTTTGTTGTTGTACGTTTTTTCTATTAAAAGTCTGACATATCTCATTACACAATTTTTTGGAAACTATTTCTATAGTTTAAATAAATTTTGGTTCTTGGAATCATTAGATTGCTTTTTGTATTGTAAGTGGAAAGAATGTCGATACGTTCATTTCACTAGATCCCTCAAAGTTTTTTAAAATTTTTTCCCCCTTTCGTTAACCTCCAGCACCACTCTAGATGAGCTAAGGAGCAATTCATTTTCATTTGCATGTTCTATTTCTTTTTTTCTTAGAACAACATTCATTTTCTTCATTATTGGTCTCTGTAGAACATTAAACATATCTGAATTAATAGATTGTTTGAAACATGTTATCTAATATTTTTAAGTACTTTATTAATGAAAAATAAAAAAAGAAACCCATATTGGATCGATAGTATTTTTTCATTCACCTGATTCATCGTTTTGCAATTTTTCCATCAATCTTTTACATTGTTCTGGTCTTAGATCAGAAATAATGTTATCGAGTTTTGTCATTTTGTTGATCTATGTGATACACACTAAACAATACATATTAGTTAAACTTACATATAGTTCAAAAACAATAATTTTTGTAAAGAATTTACAAATAAATTTCCTTTTTTTCTTTTCTGGATGTTCTATCAGTATTTTTGTTACTTGAACTCTTGGCAGCCATTTCTTTATCAATATAAAACATGTACCATTCATTAATATATTTTATAAATAAATCACATAATTTTCAGGTAAAAAAAAATAAATCAATAAAATGATGCGACTTTCGCAACTTACGCACCGAACGCGTTGCAGTAATTTCTTATAAACGCACTGTCAATACAGTATAAACACCGTGCAGTGCTCTTTTTCAACAAGTATACCCGGTGCGTTATATTAATACTGGAGCACCTATTAACATAAACATAAATTAATAAATAAAAAATTATCAAACAATGTTTTTTGTCAATACGTGCTTGGTGTGCTATACTACAATCACCCACCGGTGCGCTATTTTAAACAGTGTGCACCGATTAACAAAAGTTGTTTTTAAAAAAATCATGCAAGGGCTGACAGGGATTGGGCTCTGACTTTGCAAGTGGTCCCACAGGTTAGATGTCACACACACACACATACAAACCCTATAAATATTAAATGAAAATCCCTAATTGTGAAGTCACATAAACCAGAAGAAGCAAGGGTTTAACGTAAGAATGGATTTTTTTGTTTTTTTTTTTGTTTTTTTTCTAAATTTTAATTAAATGTAAATAGGAATAGAGATTGGAAAATTCACTGTAAAATTTAAAAATTTTACTATGCATGTATTAAATCTAATAGAAACTGTAAGAAAACAATTATTACAGTAAAATTTAATAATATTACTATACTAGAGGGTTTTTGTGTGAATCGTCAGATGTTTCAAATTATGATTCTCTGAATAGTGCTGCTATTCGAAATTATTTTGCTGCTGCACAGCTCTCTTGTGCTCTCTTGCTCCAGGTATGTCTCTCATGCAAATCCCTCCCTAAAATTTTTTGCAAAAATAATGAAATAATGAATAGATTTTACTATTTAAAGAACTTTTTTATGAAATTAGATTTCCGAAAATCATTTGCCGCTCATTTTCAATTTACCAATTTTTTTTTTCACTTCAAAAAAATAAATTTGTGTTTTTCTTTTCTCGATAATCGGTGTGTTTGTTAACTAACAACATTGCTACGTCTGGTAATAAAACCGCAATGGTGCGGTTAAAAGTACATTAGCACTAAGAACAATAACTCCTTTTTTAAGGCACTAAAATTACTTTTAGGTATGTACACCAAAATTTATTGTTGATTTTTCTCAAATCAGGGAGAAAATCTCATAATTATATCAAATGGACAATTCTTAAAAATCCAATTCCTTCCATAATATTTCTCAAAGTCCATCGTGAAGTTCTCCCTATCCATCTCCAGACGTAATTACTTCAAATTTTATTTATATTTTCATTATCTAATTGTTTTTTTTTTTAATCCATGTCAATTAGCTAAATAAAATTAATGTATACAAATTTGCAAGTTCATGCATATTCAGAATCGAGTTCAGAAGCACAAAATATTCAAAAAGTTCTAAAATGTTAGAAGCTCTTATCAAGAGCAACATACCGCATGACACTGTTGGTAGATGAAAATGGATAGTCACTTCACCCTGCCAATTGTAACATGTCATCTTCTAGCCACAATCCTAGGACAATGATGGTAATAATAATTGTTTGGTATAATATAATTATTTCAACGTCAAACCAATTAATCATGCATTGACGTGCTTACTAATTGATATCATCGATTTTGTACTAATCATGTTCAAATATATTTTTTGAAATTATTAGGATTCTAGTGATGATGATCAACCTACTTTCCATCTTCCGTTGTACCCCACGGCAATGTCAAATCAAGAGAAGGCTGAACTAAGAGAAAAACTTGGAGAGGAGCGATACCAAGAATGGTTGAATCAACCACTTATTCAATTCCCACTACATCTTGATTCACTAATTAGGAAAGACTAGATCAATAGTAGTTCTTCACAAGCTAGCAATGGAGGCAATCAAATAGAGGTTGGTATGGATGATTACTTAAGGGATATGCCTGCCATGGAGACAATTTTGTTAGATTCATTCTAGAACGATGATCAGCTAGGGGATGATGCTCATATCGTTGATACCTTTTTAGAAAGCCTTAAATTTTCTTCCACCATCCCTCTCTTTGGACCTGGCAGTCATTTAAAGTCTACCAAGTTGGGGACAACGATGTTACTGTACAACATGAAAGAAAATTTTGGCTTATCAATTGCATTTTTTTCGAAAATTTTGAGGTAACTGACCATCAATTCCCTTATATTTTGAGAAATATTGTCACACAATCAACATTACAAATAGTCAATTTTATGAATGTTAATAATTATTGGCATTAATGTATATTTAATATTTTCTGTGTCTAACTACATGTTATTCAATCCTAGTGATAATTTCTTCCCTGGTAGCTGCGAAGAGGCAAATAAATTGTTGAAAATGTTGGGTGTTGAGTATATATCATATCATGCATGTACAAATGATTGTATTATATATAGAGGAGAATATGCAGACAAAGAGATATGTCTAAAATGTGGGCATAGCAGGTATGATAAATTAAAAATAAGGGTAAATCATGTGGTCCTCCTTTTAAGATATTGAAGCACATGCTTATAATCCCAAGGATTCAAAGGCTCTTTCGTTGCAATGAATTAGCTATGTTGCAGGGATGGCATGCCTCACACATAATTGAGTTGGGAGTCATGTGAATCCCAACAAATTCAATAGAAATGAAGCATATAGAGGATACATGGCCTGAAAAACTCAAGGATTAAGTATGAAGTCTACGACTCAACATAGCCATGGATGGCGTCAACCCATATTCCCTCCAGAACACCAACTATTCTATTTGGCCTGTAGTCTAAGTGATCAATAACAATATCCCCACATGGTTGTCTATGAAGAACGAACATCTTATGTTGGCTCTCATAATCGCTGGTAGAAGACAAATGAAGAATATGGATGTCTACTTAAAACCATTGGTAGATGAATTGAAGGAATTATAGGATGGGATAAATGTATACGTTGTATCAAGACCCATCACAACAGAGAGGATTTTTACATTGTATGGCATATGTGCTTACACAATGCATGATTATTTAGGCTTAGGAGTTTGCTCTGGTAAATTACATTTATATTGATTTTTTTTATATCCATAACCATATTCTTTCATGTATTAATTATTTAATTCATTTTAATTGTTATGATATTCATGATATTCTTTAACGTGCCATGCATATTGTATACAATAATTTCGTAGGCCTTGTAACAAAAGGGTATTATGGATGTAAATTTTGTGGACCTTCTCTGAAAGATAGATGGTCAAACTACCTACAAAATCCAATGTATGACTGCTCCAAGGTATTCCTCCCAGAAGAACACCCTTACAGAAGAGAAACATCTGCTTTCAATGGTAAACGAAAGAGAACCCAAAGGCTGGCAATAACGACACCAGCTGAATGGCTTAGAGCATATGAGAGAGAGAAGGATAAGGATTTCATAGAAATGTTTGATTCAAGTGGGGATATTATGTTTTATGATACAGAATTATTCGACACCTATGTTGAGAAATTTCCCATTGGGATGAAAAGGAAATATATCTTTTATAACCTCCCATATTGGGGGCACCTTAATATTACCCACTTATTATATCCCATGCATATATTTAAAAAAATTTCATATTCTTTATGGAGGCACATTTCATCAAAACAAAGTGACACATTGGCCAAGAAAATTAAAAAGTACAGGATTAGAGGTTGTTCCCTCTAATTGGTATTTCAAAGAAGGTGATGTCCTGTGGATTTTTAAAAAATATGATCTTTCTTTGGAAAAGGAAGTTATAATGGATGTGATGATGCCATCTTCATATGGGTCTTCACTACGGTGTTTCTTCACTATGGAAGACCATTTTTTGGGGTTGAAATCGCATGACCATTTGAATCTTCTAAGAGTACGTATAATATCAAAATCATGATTTTATTATTTTTTATATTAATAAATTTTATCCCATGCAGGGATCATAAAGCATAACCAATTTTGTATATTAATTCATGTGTTTATAACTTTGCAGTGTCATTATCCTTTTTTCATGCGTGGGTGTGTGAAACATGACTTCCCCCATGACCTAGGATGTGCCATATCTAAATTATCTACATTTGTATGTTGGATCACGTCAAAGGATATTCATGTGGCTAGCATTCCACAGTGGTGTCAAGAGATAGTTGAGATTTTTTGTATGTTTGAGAAGGAATTTCCGATGAGTTTCATGGACTTGCAGGTTCATCTTCTAATCCACCTAGTAGATGAGGTTGAATTAGTTGGGGTGGTTTCTTCTCGTTGGACGTTCTTCTTAGAGAGGTACATGAAGAAATTGAAAGCTTTTATTCGACAAAGGTAAAAACCCGAGGGGTCTATGGAAAAGGGGTACATATCGTATGATTATTTCTCTTATGACAGTGATTACATCAAGTAGATCGACAACAGACCAGGTGCGGTGATTCGGGACGATGAAAGGGATGAAGACAAAAGAGAAGGGGAGCTTCTCCAAACGAATGGAAAAATATGCTTGATAAAGAGTAAGCAAATCGTAATTTTTCAAATTTACACAAAGTAAATATTCATGTTGAACTTCGATAAAATGTATATTTTGATCTCATGTGTACTATATGTCGGTTTGATTTCATCAGTGAATGCAGAAATTGAAGCAATCAATAAATGTGTTCTTTACAATTTTGAAGTGACACAATTGTGGGTCGCATTGTATGAACAAAAGAGGATGAAATGGGATATTGAAAGGAAATAATTCAGACAGTTGAGTGGTAGAAGTGTGCCTTATCCCAGTCGTTTAAAAGAAAACATGTCAATTATATGCCCCAACAGTTGGGTTGTTGACCAAGTCAGAGAGAAATACAGTGCAACCGGTCGTTATCCGCGTGCTGAAGATATTGCGCTAAACATAGGGATTGGGTGCAGAAACTCGGTAATAATATATTTATGTACATTTTAAACTTAATAATTCACCTTTGAAATGTAACCTCTATATTTTATATTTTAACAATTTCATTATTATACACATGACACTATGATTTTTTAACTTTTTAATAGGTGCATCTATTCCCATCTATGTGGGAATATGGACACCATTTTCGCACAAAATATTTTTGGGAAAAATACTAAGAGGGGGGGTGGGGGGGGGGTTGAATCAGTGTTTATAGCTCACTGTAAACTTTTAATTTTTCTTTATTGATTTCTATATGCGATTTTAATGAACCCAACTAGTGTATATATTTAAGAAAACTTGTGTATGTCCAGAGATCTTATTATGTAGATAAATATTTACTTAGAAACACACATGAACACCAGGATTTAAGGTGGAAACCCAATTTGGGATAAAACCACCATTGTTGTCGTCTCTGTCTTCAATATTTATTATAAATAAAATTGCTTACAATATTGTACTCATGCAGACTCATACTAGCATGCAGGCACCCACCTTAAGAAGGTTGAAACCTTCTCTCATTCTTTATCTTCTACTGGAAGGGAGCTCCAACCCCCTGATCTCATTTACCAACTACCACTGGAAGGGAGCTTCAACCCCCTTCTCTCGTTTACCAGCCACTCCTGGAAGGGAGCTACTATCCCCTAATCTTGTTTACCAGCAACCACTAGAAGGGAGCTACGACCCCCTTATTGAAGGCTTCTACCCTCAGCACCACTGCAGACCATGTTTCATCAATTTTCACACTGGATCCAATAGCTTCCACACAACACAACTTGAAGGCCTCTTTTTATCTTAATTTAATACTAGACCCACACCACACATTTAAGCTCAAAGAACATTCATCAAACTTAAACTTATAACCACATCAACTTATTTACTGGAACATCAATCAACCAACAAACCACTAATCTTTAATCATATTCAACTAGAAGCATAATCAGTATTCAAACAACCTAGATCTATATGAAGACGTCATTGACAGACAGCAGTAATACAACAAAACATATCAAAAATTTCCTTCCGCACACTTCAGCAAAACCCTAGATCCCATACACGCTTTTGCTTAAATGAAAATGCGTATATACGCGCTTTTATAGAGACAAACCTACGTATAGATCTGCAACTATTTCAAGACTGCATAATTCTTTAGAATAAATAATCAACTCGGATATTACCCTTTTCTTCAGCAAACATTCACCAAATCACGGATCTAAATATTTCAAAAACAGATCTAAGGAATACATGGTCATTTAAGGTCTAGAGATCTTGATCCATCAATGTATTCATAGGTGCATAATTATTTCAGATCTATCAATAAACGGTAACCCATTCCAGGCATATATACTTCAGAGTAAAGTATTTATTCAATACCTAGACACATGCACACCTTTTCACTATGATCTTCTTCACCTTATATAGATTTAGCCTTTACCAATACCATGAGCCAAAACCACACAAGTGCTGATGGTATTCTTGGATAGAATCAAATAGACGACACAATGCTCAATATTGTGGGCTAATACCATGGTAATGCCCCTTGGTATCATAATTTTAGAGCGCAAAAGGCATACGCGACTTTGCTTCTTCATAACCGCATGTATATACATGTGAATTCTCTTCATAAAAACTGTGTATATACTAATTCTGGATGTATACACAGGTTGCATGTATATCAAGTAGCATATACATTGAGAAATATTTCTTGTTTCATTTCTTTGGCACTTAATGGAATTCGTTTCTCTGTCACATCTGAACTAACCTGAAGAAACATCATTTTTCCATCTTTAACACATAGTTTTCTTATCAAAAGACAACTCATCAAGTAGGTTTCCCGCAAGGAAAACTTCATCGAGTAGGTTGTCATCAAGGACAACATATTGCATCATATTCCCAACAAACTCCCCCTTTGGACTTGATGTCAACCATGATGGTGTTTTATCACCACAACAAATAGATACATTAATTTTTACATATATATTCAAGTTACTCTCTCCCCATTTGACATCAAGGGCAAAGGGCAGATCAATACCAAATCAAGGTTTCTCTTCCCTTGTAAAAAGAAGAGCTCTATAAATCTAATGTGCACTGAATTTACCATGCTCCCCCTGAGTTCATGCTGAATCTTCAGATAGATGTTTCAATGAATTACATAACTCTATAACTCAACTGAGTATGACCTTTCTTATCACCAAGGACTCATACTTACATCAATGATCCAACCAAGTGGTATTACATATTTGACTCAAGTTCCCAACAAAGTGGGTTTACAAATTTGAACAAGTCCTTACATGACTGAATATAAAAATTTTACATCATAGGTCTCAACATGACCTTTTCATCAAATTATAGTTATGACTTTTTATAACCAAGAGAAAAATACCTCAAGAGAGAGATCATATTTCAGAACCCTCATAATGCCAACAACGCATTTTTCACAGCAAGGCTAATTCTCCCCCTAAGCCTGAGCATCCTGAACACCTTCACCAACCAATTCATCAAAGCATATTCATCAAATAGATAATCAAAACTTAATATCATATCAGCAAATATAACCATCAAAATCAGATCAAGTAATTTATTATTGTCAGTAGCATATCAGAAATTGTTCTTAAGTCTGCCTCATTGTTTTTCTTATCAAACAAAAACATATGCAAATGTCACCATTGGAACTCACATGTATATGTGGCTTTAGTTCATGAAATACGTGTATAGAAAGTGAAATACATACAATTTCACAACTCCATCTCCTCTTGGACTTATACATTTTGTACATGTCCTCCATTGTCACATTAAGATGCGCTATTAGAAATAAACACAGCCAAAATTACCAAACCAACCATGGGAATCACCATATATTGCTCCCCCTGTGATGATACATTACTAATTCCTATAATGTATCTCACATCACTCCTGCAGTCATTATGAGAAGTAAACTTTAGAAGCTGATGACTGCAGTAGGGTCAATATTCCCTAATTTTTTTACTGGTGCTTCTTTTTCCATCTTTTCTTGAAATTTCTCATTGTGTGCTGGAACTTCTCCAATTTCCCAGATATTTTCATACTTAACCTGAAATCAGTGGCCTTATGCCCAAATGAGCTACAATAGAAACCAAATCCATGAAAGCATCCTTTCTTTCTTGATCTATGCAATTCTTCAATAATCGGCTCCCTTTCTTTTGTGAAATTATCATCATCCATGGTACATGCCATGAGCACTTGCAGATCTTGATCAGAATCTTCTTCTTCCTCATTTGACAATCCATTAGTATCTCCATTTGTATAATAACTCCTTCCTTTTTCAAACTGCTTCCCTTTATCATGATTTTCTTTATAAGGACATTTAGCAGCATAATGACCAACTCTACCACAAGAAAAACACTTGAAGGGAAGCTTAGCTCTGAATCTTCCAGTACCTGGTTAAATTCTTCTCACAAAATTTTCTTCTTATTCTTCTAATATATAACTTGATTCCTTGATAACTTCATTTTCTTTTCCTTTTTCACACGCCTTAAAAGAAGCTTCTTTGACTTGTGAAGGACCTCCTCTTCTCATTTCAAAAGCATTCAAGATACCATGTAGTTGAATAACAGTAAGATTTTGCAGATCCTGCTTTTCTTCAATAGCTGACACTTTTGACTCAAACTTTGAAGTTAGAGATCTCAATATATTTTCTACTAAAGTTGAACCTTTTATATATTCACCCATATTCCTCATAGAATTCACAATCTCATCTAATCTTAGGAATAAACTTGCAATACTTTCATCATCATGCATTCTGAAATTTTCATATTGCATTCTAAGAATTTGAAGTTTGGAACTTTTTACATTTGCATCATCTTCATAGCTCTGAATGATCTTGTCCCATATTTCCTTTATTGAATTTAGCTGCATCACTTTGACAAATTCTGTTTCTGGCAGGCTTCCTAATAAAGCATTGACAACTTTGGCATTGATTTCATTTTCTTTCTTTCTGCTGCATCTGTAGGAACACTTGTTGGATACTGATAACCTCCTTCCACGATTCCCCATAATTCTACTCAAATACTTTGCAAATACGCTCTTGTTCATATATTCCAAAATAAAATATTACTTCCATTGAATAGTGGTGGCTTGATAGAAAATACTCCTTCATGACTTCCCATTCCGACGGATCTCCTTCAAGCGATCAAGCTTCTTCTAAAGGACCTGCTCTAATACCAATTGTTCGGAAAAATGCTGAGAGAGAGGGGGTGCCGGGGGGGGATGAATCAGTATTTATAACTCACTATAAAATTTTACTTTTTCTTTACTGATTTCTATACATGAATTTAATGAAGCCAACTAGTGTATACACACGGCTACCTTTAAGAAAACTTTCGTATGTCCAGAGATCTTATTATGCAGGTAATTATTTACTTAGATCAGCACATCATTCATTCATTAGATGTTTAGTAAGCAGTAAGCATGTGCAGTAAGAATAGAATAAATCATCACACATAAGAACCACACATGAACACCAAGATTTAAGGTGGAAACCCAATTTGGGAGAAAACCACCGATGTTGTCGTCTTTGTCTTCAATATTTATTATAAAGAAAACTACTTGCAATATTGTATTGGTGCAAACTCATACCAGCACACAGGCACCCACCTGCAAAAGGCTGCAACCTTCTCTCGTTCTCCATCTTCTACTGGAAGGGAGCTCCAACCCCCTAATCTCATTTACCATCTACCACTGGAATGGAGCTTCAACCCCCTGCTCTCGTTTACCAGCCGCTCCTGGAAGGGAGCTACTCCCCCTGATCTCATTTAGCAGTAACCATTGGAAGGGAGCTACAACCCCCTTACTGAAGACTTCGACCCTCAGCACCACTGCAGACCCCGTTTCATCAATTTTCATACTAGATCCAATATCTTCCACACTATTGGGGGTTCCTATGTTTTGGCAGTTTTGGCTCTACCAAAAGATAAGACAACATCAAAACCACTTTGGGATCCTAAGATCTAGCCCTCCTGGATCCGGAGAGGGATATCTCTATAAAGGCAAAGGTATATGTCTTTGAAGTTCAGTTTCAAGGTATTAGGCTAGTTATAAGGCACAAGGTTTGTTGTTTGTTTCTGTTTGTTTGTTTGGTTGTTGGGAAACATGAAAGAAGGGTTCAATATAAGAAAAAGGCGAGAAAAGAAGGATTTTAGGCAAAGGAGAGATAGTTCAGGGAACACTCGAGACCATTGGGCAATGGAGTCATAAAAGGGTTTACTTGCTATTCAGTATCCAAGGCTTTCAATTGGGCTAGTCATATAAAATTGAGGATCTTTAAAGATGATAGTGTGGTGTGAAAGGATAAGGAATGAAGGTGAATGACAAGGAAACCTCTGAGGTGACCACTTAGGAAGCAGATATAGGGATAGGGCATGCCATTAAACACCTATGATCCACCCCCTAATGGCTAACTCTTCAGACAACAAGAAACACTTAATATTTAAACACAAAGGTGAACCTTGAGATCAGAGAAAGGCTTTGAACTTTCAATGCTTCAACATTCAACTTAAGGGAACTTAGAAAGGTTCAATTGATTGAAAAGGACCCTAGTGAGACAGAATCAACATTCTAAACTCCCATTATCCCAATTATTTCAATTAAAACCAGACAAGAACATCTAAGAACATATTCATAAATTATCTTGAATTAGTTCTCAGATAACACAATCAGTAGAAAACATCAAAGATAAGAAGATCAGGAGCATTAGGGTACCATGCAAGGGTATATCCTAAGCTAGATTTTTTATTCTTACCAGAGAAATGTAATGTAATGAATTACGGAAGGAAAACAGAGACAAAGGTAGAACACATCACTGCTGCTTTAAATCAGGATCCAAATAAATGTGCTTATAATATTAAAGAGCAACACCAGTCATATACAACATTTTGCAACAACTTGATATTCAGTCTGAAATCATCTCCTCAACCTATTTTACAACTTTACACACATAACTATATCTCGAGAGAAACAGCTTACAATTCACAGATATCCGATCAACAAACTTTACAATGTGTTTTTTCATGAGGTTTATAGCTAAAAAGAGGCAGAGGAGGTAGATAGAACTTTTAATGAAACATTAAAACAGAGGAAGAAGAGTGGCTCGAGGCCCATTCTGTCTTAATATCTATGCATTGATCTTCAGTACAATTTGGATGAAAGAGTGGTCTTCAACAGGCTGATATTAACTTCAGGTATGTTCTTTGATGTACTTTCGGTTGTAGTACTCTATAGTACTCTGGTGATAAGAAAAAATTCATATAAATGACTTTAGGTCTGCCATACTGCATAACAAATGCTCTGGCAACATTAGGACTTTCTTTCAGGGTGTAGATCTTCTTCGAAGCTCGATGTAGAATACAAAATAGTATGGGAACTTGTCCTTTCACGGGAAAGAACCTTCTGCTGATGTGAGACACTGATAATATTTTTTTCTATGCTTTAGGCCTCATTAGGCCTTCTGTGTTAATCACAAGGTCTTCAATTTGGTACACTCACCCTTTGATCATTGAATTAGAGCTTAAAATCTTCAATAACATGCTTTAAACCTCTTAATTCTTCACTGATACTCTTTGCCGCTCCTGTGACTGTTTCTGTCTATGAAAATGGATTTTTAATGGTGCTGGATGGTTTTACAAAGTTAAACACTATTCTTTAATGAAATATTTTTTTTCAACACCTTCCTAGGCATTTTCTCTGCAATCTCAAGCTCTGAAAATGACCTTCTCTGCGCTCTGTGTCACTATGACAGTGACTGTGAGAAATGGCGGTTCCCACCACCTATAACCCTGCAAAACACACAAACATGTTAAGAAAATCCATGCGGACGTGATGATGAATGTCATGGAGGACTGTGGGAATGGTAGCGCATACATGGTGGAAGTGGTGGATGCAGTGGAAAACGATTGAAAAATGCAGTGGAACAGTGGAAAACTGATCTGATGGGGGTTTGGTGGAGGAATGGTTTTGGGCTTTTAGATTATATTGAGTAATGATGATCAACGGCGGGGATTTTCCGAGAAGGTGGCCTTTAGAAGGTTAGGCAATATAAACAAACCTTTAGTATAAACACTAAATTTTTACCTTTGGGCGGATTACAAAGAAAAAATCACAAAAATTAATGAAATCAGACGTGAATGGTGGGACCTGGCATGGGCGGAGGGTGATGGAATATGGACCGTTGGATCTCAGGAGAAGATTAACGGTGGAGATCAGCTGATGAAACTCTGTGAAGTCCGATGGAAAAATATGAACGAGGAACACGACGTAATGAGGGCTGTTGATCTATATAGATCAACGGTCGGGATCTTTAGATGGGCTTCCAGAGGTGGAAGAGGGGAAACGGTTTTAAGAAGAGAAACCACTGTTTTCGCATTGTTTGGAGTGGTTTTGAAAATATCCAAAAAAAACGCGATATCGCTTGCCGCCCGACACGTGGCAGAATAAAACCACCCATATTGCGTGATTTTAATCCGTTAAATTCAGGATGCCAAAGTTACGCGATATGGATGTTGGCCGTGGGATCTGGGGTTGTGAGATCTAACGGTGGCAGATGGAGCGCGATACAGGGAGATGCGCGGTCAGAAGCGGGGGGTCAAGTCAAAGGTGGTTTGAACGTGGGTCGTCCAATCGGCGAAATGAACAGCTGAGATCGAAAGCAGGAAAGTGAACGCAGAGGGGCAGGTTAATGGGCGGGAGTAATCATGGACGTTGGATCTTAGGAGATCAACGGTGGAGATTTAAAGATGAGGCGGAGGCCAAAGGGCTTAATGAATTAGCGGGAGAAAGGTGGACCGTCGGATCAAATGGGAGGGACGGCTGAGATTCAATCGAAATCGGAGGAGGTATGGGAAAAAACTCTGATGGGCTCATGTAGCGATTGAGCACAGACCGTCGGATCAGCGAAATATTGACGGTCACGATTGGATCGGCGGTAGCCAATCGGGGGCACAGGGGCGGTGTGAGAGCCAATCCTGGTCGTTGGTTCTTGTGGATTCAACGATCGGGATTAAATCGGAGATCGGCCAATCAGGGCATCGGAGGGTGGCACAATAAACCTTTGTGATTGGCGATCGGTGCAGTGAAACATGCGCAGACCGTTAGATCTATTTAGATCAATGGCGGATATCGCTTTCGAGACTAATAGAACAATTCCTCCTCGCATCGAAAGATTTTACTTTAACAAAGAAATGTGCTCCCGACAAAACCTCTGATTGCGATAAGCATTGTATGGTTTAGCACTTGGTCTTAGCGCCCAGTTTCATGGAGGGGAAGTGGTTAGGGGCTGGCTGAAAGGGGCTTAAGCCTTATATGTAAAATGGATGTTTTTTAAACCAAAAAGAGGGTTTTTGAGGCTTAAAAGGGTTTTCGGTAGAGGGAAAAAAGGGATTTTTAAGCCAAACAAAGGGTGTTTGTAAGGTTTAAAGGGGATATGGGATGATTTAGAAGACTTAGGAAGGGATTTTGAGGGTCAAAGGGGAAATTTGAGAAGGGGAAAAAAGGGGTTAAAATAGGGAATTTGCAGGGATACAAGGGAGCAGATGTGGGCTTTTCTGAGTATAATTTTTTCACAGACAGTGAGGATTTCTTGATGGAAACAACAGTGAAGATCCTTTCTAAGGAAAAGGGCACACAGAGGCTTCAAGAATGATATGTTTTCAGAGGAAATGTATTTCTTGAAGGCTCATAAAAATATTTAGCCACCTGTTTGCTCTGTCAAAAATTATAGGTGGCTAACAGCGGCTCCACATGAGGATGGCATCTTCTTGAAGATGTCAAGAGCTTCAGAAATATTCTTTGGGAAGTAGGCCAGATGCCTAATATTTGAACCATCCTTTCTTCTCTGATTCAGTTGTTACAAATATGATGGATATTAATCAGCAAAAAACATTCCCCAAACAATCTACCTACCCATCCTACAGTCCTAACATTTTTTCTTCAAGGTGCATTTGAATTTGCAAACCTTCTTCATCATTTTTTTTTATTGAAAACAGAAAACAAACTATTCTAATTCTACCCTTATTCCTCCATGAGACCAGATTAAACAGTTGGTCTCATAGTTTCTCTACCTACACTAATATCTACTAGGATTCAACTATCTAGCATATTTATTTCTCTACATTCTACAATAGAAATTTAAAAAACAGTCAAACCAGGATTAGATAGTCTGGTTTGCTGTGGATCCATGGCATAAAGACAGCTACACATGAACTGAAATTGCAGAAACTCGAAAACAAAATTTGAAGGCTTGAAATTTTGAAACTTGGAAGCATCTTTCTTTCCTTTGTGACTCAAGTTTTGAGCTTGTTAGAGTCACTTTATTCTTCACTTCAGCTCTATTTTTGGGCTTGTTAGAGTTAATTCTTCTTTCTTCTTTGGTGGTTCAGATTTTGAGCATTTTAGGACCAGCTTCTTTACTTCCTTTGGCTCAGGTTTTGATCATGTTAGAGCCAATATTTTTCACTTCAGAGGTTCATGTTTTGAGCATGTTTGAACCTCTCTTTCTCTCTTTTTTGAAACATTTTATCTTTTTCTATGAAAACAAAACACAGCAATGGTATTTACAATGGAAATGAAAACTGTAAACTGGAAATTAGTAGTAGTAATGCTTGAGCATATTTCCATTGACATGACCCCCAAACAGATTTGTACCATCTAGCTCTTGCAGAAAAAAGGAATTTGGACCAATGGTGGATTGTATGATGTAAGGACCCTGCCACAAACTGTCGAATTTACCATGCTTTCCTTTGTCTTCTCTCCTAGAGTCCCATTTTAGAACCTTATCTCCAATTTTGAAGTCACAAGCTTTTCTTCTCTTATCAAACAACCTTTGTATATTTTCCTGTACTTTCAGAGCTCTGTTATAGACTTCTTCTCTTGTTTGTTGGAGATGAATTGTTTGATTTATCCTCCTTACCATACTGTCCTCTTCTGTCTGAATCTCTTGGACTAGTTTAATCACTGGTACACCTAGGCTGGTATGAAACATTGCCTCTGTTCCATAAACAAGCTGATATGGTGACATTCCAATGGACTTCTTTATTGTTAGCCTATCAGCCCATAAAGCATGCACTAACTTGTTATGCCATGATTTCTTATTCTCTTCAAGCAGCTTTTTGATAATGGTCACCAAGCTCTTGTTTAATGATTCAGCTAACCCATTACCTTGTGGGTAGTAAGCAGTTGAATGATCAAGTGCTATCTGATACCTGTGACAAAAATCAATCATTTTCTTGGATCCAAAAGCAGCAGCGTTATCAGTGATTATCTTTCTAGGGCAGCCAAATCTGGAGAGGATGTGGTTTTCTAGGAACTTAATGAAAACAGAATATGTGGCATTCCTAGAAGGGATGGCCTCTATCCACTTTGTGAAATAGTCTGTGGCTGTGAGAATCCATTTTTGTTGAGCAGAAGATGTAGGGTGTATTTCCCCTATGAAATCTAGGCCCCACTGTTTAAAGGGAGCTTCAACAGTTATAGGTTGTAATGGTAAAGAGAGGAGATTTCTTTTGCCCTCAAAGATCTGGCACTTATGGCAGGCAATTATCATTTTGTGGATGTCATTGAAAAGTGTAGGCTAGTAATAGCCAGCTCTGAGTATTTTTTTAGCAGTGACTTTCCAGTTTAAATGGCCCCCACACTCTCCTGCATGGAACTCCTGTTTAATCCTCTCTACTTCAGTTTCAGGCAGACATTTAAGCATAAAACCATTTGCATTTTTCCAGTATAAACATTCATTCAGTATACAATATTTTATGGCTTTTAACTTCAAGAATATGGCCTTAGTATTTGATAAGTCGGGAGGGGCATTGAGGTTTGTGAGTACATACAGGATATCAGAATACCAAAGAGAATTTTGAAATTGTTCTTCAACTGTAGGATCAGGCAATCCTTCATGTTCATCCAGGGCATCTACCATGTTTATGTCAAGGGCTTGCAGGTTAGATTCAACCATTAGTCGAGCTAAGCCCTGACCTTTGATCAGTTTTGTGGGTTTTATTTCCAGGTCATACTCTAATATTACAACAATCCATTTTCCCCTCTTCCCATCCAGATCTTGGGACAAAATTTCTTTCACCACTATGTTTGGCACGTAGGTAATGATGTGAGAATGCAGAATATAGACCCTAAAGTCTTTCAAAGCCTTTACCAAGGCATAGGCCTCTTTTTCTATTATGTTGTATTTTAAGGGTGCATCCCTCAGAGCTTTGCTGAAAAAAGCAATAGGCTGTTCCATTCCCTCAGAATTTTTCTGCAGTAGGACTGCAGCCACTGTATGCTCAGAGGCAAAGGAGAATATTACGAAATATTTTGAAAAGTCAAGGCTGATTAAGATAGGTGCCCGGGTGAGTGCAATTTTAACTAATTCAAAATATTTTTTAGCCTCTACAGTCCAATTAACCCCTACACCATTTTTCAGCATGTTTGTCATATCCCTGAGGTGCTCAGATAAGTTGGGAATAAACCTCCTTAAGAAGTTAATTTTCCCAATAAAGGACTGCAACTCTTTTATGTTTCTCAGGTGGGTAATCTGCAGTATTCCCTCAACTCTTTGCGGGTCTATTTTAATTCCCTTCTCTGATATAATATGGCCAAGAAGCTTACCTTCTTGAAGCCCAAATACAGTCTTCTTGGGATTTAAAGACAGATCGAACCTTCTGCATTTTTCAAAAACTCTTCTCAGATGTTTTAGGTGCTCCTCATCAGTCTTGGAATAGACTGTTATGTCATCTATATAGATGAAAATGAAGTGCCCTATTTCCTCCGAAAAGGCTATGTCCATTGCTCGTTGGAAGGTCGCACCAGAGTTCATTAGTCCAAAAGGAATTTTTACGTACATAAAAGTTCCCCATGGAGTGGTGAAAGATGTCTTGAGTTGGTCTTCTGGGAGTACTAAAACTTGGTTATAGCCTGAAAAACCATCTAACAGGGAGATCCTTTTTGAGCCAACTACCCTCTGTAGGATGTGTTCCATCTTTGGTAAGGGGTAATTTTCTTTAAGTGAAGCTCTGTTAAGGTTTCTGAAATCAATGCACAGTCTGATCTCGCTTGTCTTTTTCCTCATAGCTACAAGGTTGGAAACCCAATTGGAGAACCTCACAGGCACTATAATTCCTGCCTCGTACATCTACTTGATTTCCTTTTCAACTAGAGGCAGTTGTTTCGGGTTAATTCTGCGAAGTTCCTGTTTGAAGGGTTTTCTTTCAAAGGGATCTTGTGCTGGATAATCTTTGTATCGTAGGCTTTTAAGTCCTCGTAGCTCCAGGCAAACACATCGATGAACTCTTTAAATAAGTCAATATATTTCTTTTTCATGTCTACGGGCAAGGACTTAGCCAGTTTAATCATCTTAGGCTTATCCTCAGTGCCTATGTTACATTCCTCGACGTCAAAGTCTGAGTGTTCTATAGTTGGTTTCTTTGCTACGTTGTCAAAATCAAAAGGTCCTCTAAAGGTGCGAGTCCTCTGGGTATATTCTTATCTTTTGACTGCAGCACCTCTATTTCCTCTTTCCCTACGTTTTTATACTCTTCGGTTTGAGTTCCAAGTTATTTATTTAACATGTTTATTTCTATGTTATGGGGTGATTTTTCTTCATCGGGGGGCTCTTCACTCAGGCAGCTATCATTGGATTTAGAGTCTGAATCAGAGAGTTCAAACTTGTTCTTACCAAGAAGGAAATCCTCAATCTGCTTGTCACCCTCAAAGAACTGCCAATATTTCTCATTATCAGGCACTGCAGGTCTATATTTTGTCTGAATGATGATTTTTTTGTCACTAGGTGCTTTATGATATGAACTAGCTATGCAGGCTAACCCATTCACAATTATGTTCTAACTCCTAGGAAAAAACACCAGTTCATATTATACAAAGGTTTTCAGTAAATCCATAGCATCATTCCTGTATTCTCTCAATCTAGGGTGTTTAGTTGTATACTCTCCATTCACTTGTTTTATGACCAACTCAGAGTCTCCATGTACAGCTATCCTTCGGGCTCCTAGTTTTTTCAATAGATTCAAGCCTAGGATGAGAGCCTCATACTCTGTGATATTGTTTGTACATTTAAAGTCCAGTCTAAAGGCATGGCTCTCAGCATAGTCACTCTCAGTGTTATGTAACCACACTCCTGCTCCGGCATTCCTCCTAGTGCAAGACCCATCGAAATTCATTCTCCATAAGGGATTGTTTTCAGGTTTATCATCATTTTCCTCCCTAATGTTGGTTTCACTATCATGTTGTATTATGGGGTGTGCACCGTGGTGTGGAGTGTTTAGTTCTTCATGAGGTGTATGGAGTTCATAGAGATGACTAGTCAGCTGTTTGTAGTCTTGTTCTTGTTCACTCTGAGTTTCTGATTCGATGCACTGTCTAATGGTTTCTTCTTCGTTTCCTTCTAAGTCTAGAGTGGCCATTATGTTGAAATCTATGGGCTCTACCCTATTGTTTGCATCTCTGTCTTCTAGCTCTGGCTTTTCTAGGGATTCATCGTTGCAAAGGATGAAGGAGTCCAGATCCGTGTGTATAGAGTAAAGAGGTGAATTTTCAGGTTTTTCAGGGCTGCTAACCATTAACTTCATTTGTGCCTCTCTATACAGTCTCCTAAGTTGGCTAAAGACATGGATTGTAGCATATGACCCATCCATCTGCATTGTACCTTGCATCTTGGCTCCCCATGACCTTGACAACAACATGCCATATTTAGGTGGCACATCTCCCACCACCACATCCATAACCATACATTTGGCTGGAATCTAGGTTAGGTTCACACAAAGATCTTTGATTAGGCCAAGGCACTTTTCTCTACTAGAGTCAAATGAATACAAATCCTTATAAGGTTGGGTTATCTCCAGGCCTAACTTCTCCATAACTACCTTAGGCATTAGGTTATGTGATGCCCCAGAGTCATGCATTGTGTTGTGAAGGATCTTGTCATGGATATTGAGGCTGATATAAAAAGGAGGTACTACCCCTTCCTGAAACTTTCCTTCTATCTTTGGACAAAACAAAAGGTCTGGTTGATCATCACGTAGATTGACAGTGTCACTATTTTCACTTAGATTCAAAGCTTTCAAAATTTTTCCTTTATATACATCCTGAGTGGCCAGCTCAAATAGTGGGACAGAAATTTTAATTTTAGCAATCTCACTCTCCAAATTGATGGGAGATTAACTTTTTGTAATACCCAACTCTGTTTTTTTAGCCACTATTTTAGTGGCAGAATCAGCGTGCTGATTATCACTATGTACAATGTTTGTAGTTGTTTTATCAGGATCATTAGCTGCAGTGCTAGTGCTGCTAGTTGGTTGACTTTGTTTATCAATAATTTGGTTGTCTTTTTCCTTGTTCTTCCCAAAACTCTTAGCTGTTGATTTGTTGCTTTCAGCAGTCACCTTAGGAGTTTTCTCAAGCCTTTTCTTGATGGTGATCTCAGGAGCCTTTGTTTTGGGAGTGTCTAAGATTTTCTTGCTTCTAAGTTCATACTGTTCTCTAACCTGCATGATGGCATTTTCAAATCCCAACCTATAATCCTTAGATTCTAATCCTTCCTCATCCCAATGAGAGTATGAGGCCTGACTATATTCTGTGGAACAGGTGTGGATCGAGTTGTCTAATTCCACCATGTTTATTGTTTTTCCCTCGAACTCTTCTATTATCCCCTCATCTTCATCAAGGAAATTCTCTTGAAATGGGGGTATGACTTGTTGATCAGAGTCTCTCTGTCTATTTGGGGGATTGTTTATCCTAAAATTCTGGTTCTGGTTATGATTTTGGTTTATGTTCTGGTTGTTGACTTGGATAGTCAAATTTTCAACCATTTTTCCTAGTCTCTCCATGGTTTTGGCTAGGCTGTCATATTTGGGATCAGATGTGGAAGTTGATGTGTCATCCCTATATGTTACCTTTTTCTCAGTCCTCATTCTAGCTCTCTTTTCAATCAGGTTTGCTTCTACACTTACTGCTCCCTTTTTCATATCTTCCAATGTGTTGTAATCTCTCTCCCTAAGCTGGTAGGCCATGTCAGCATCAAAGCCTTCAGGGTATTTCACTAAGGCCATTCCTTGGGGAGATTTCATATGTGGAGGAAGAGCGTTGTAAACACTATTAAACCTTGTAGAATAGTCATGGACACTCTCCCCTACATTTCTTTTAAGGTTCTTATATTCAACTAATATTTGGAGAGGGTTGGTCTTGACTTCCCATTTGTTTATGAAGGTTTGATGTAATGAGGGAAGATCATGGATTGTATTAGGAGGAAGGCCTTTAAACCACTTCTTCACCTCACCTCCTAGGCTCTAAGCAAAGATCCTCATTTTGATAGTTTCATCTTCAATTTCCATGTAGTCAAAGGCATCTTCCATTCTGTCCACATGATGTTGAGCAGTGGTAGACTCTTTACCAGTGAAGTGAGGGATTTTTGATTGATAATCATTGGGTAGTGGGGCTAAAGGTTGTGGTAACACTAGAGGTGCATACTAGGCTGCCATGATGATGTTCTGAGGAGGTAAAGGATTGGCTTGAGCAGCTGGTATATGGATGACAGAAACACTAGGGCCAGCAAAACATGGTTGAGCTAATTTAGGATGAGAAAGGCCCAAGTTCTGAATGAAATGTAAATCAGGAGGTGTAGATGGAGGGGTCTCTCTATCCCTAATGCGTTGACCACTGTGAGATGGTGAACTTGGAAGCTCAGAATATGATTGATCTAAAGCACTAAATGACTTAGTTCTTGGTAAACTGCTTTGTAAGTCTAAGTCAAAAAGAGTGTGTGATAGAGCTGCAAAGTCTCCTGGTGCAAAGTTAGCTCTATGGATGTTTTTGATACTAGTTGACTTCCTAGGCGTGGGAGATTTTCTAAGAATGTTCTCAGGGTTTTCAACTACTTCGAGTGGGTTTGGGTTAGGATAAGCTCTTGTACAGACTTTTCTTGAATCCAGTATGTCTGTCTCTTAACCAAGAATCTTTACCCTAAGTATTTTCTTCTAATATGGTTGATGTTGTAATGCAGGCTGGTCTCCCAGTGGAGTCTTGTGCAAACCAAGATAATCAGCAGGCCTACTGATCACCAGTGGAGTATTTTAATCTTTAGAGAACTAAGGAGTCTCCAGGTGGAAGTTCTAGAATGTTTCAGGAAGGTTACTATCGACCATAGTGATTAACCACCAAACTCAGGCTACTATGGTCTTCTTTGAGTTCTTATAAGTGTTTAAAGGTGTGTTTTACTCAAATTTCCCCAGCAGAGTCACCATTATATTGGGGGTTCCTATGTTTTGGCAGGTTTGGCTCTACCAAAAGATAAGACAACATCAAAACCACTTCGGTATCCTAGGATCTAGCCCTCCTGGATCTAGAGAGGGATCTCTCTATAAAGGAAAAGGTATATGTCTTTGAATTTTTGTTTCAAGGTATTAGGCTAGTTATAAGGCACAAGGTTTGTTATTTGTTTCTGTTTTTTTGTTTGGTTGTTGGGAAACATGAAAGAAGGGTTCAATATAAGACAAAGGTGAGCAAAGAAGGATTTTAGGCAAAGGAGAGATACTTCAGGGAACACTCGATACCATTGGGCAATGGAGTCATAAAATGGTTTACTTGTTATTCAGTATCCAAGGCTTTCAATTGGGCTAGTCATCTAAAACAGAGGATGTTTAAAGATGATAGTGTGGTGTGAAATGATAAGGAATGAAGGTGAATGATAAGGAAACCTCCAAGGTGACCACTTAGGAAGTAGATATAGGGACAGGGCATGCCATTAAACACCTATGATCCACCCCTTAAAGGCTAACTCTTCAGACAACAAGAAACACTTAAGATTTAAACACAAAGGTGAAGCCTGAGATCAGAAAAAGGCTTTGAAATTTCAATGCTTCGACATTCAACTTAAGGGAACTTAGAAGGGTTCAATTGATTGAAAATGACCCTAGTGAGACAGAATCAACATTCTAAACTCCCAGTATCCCAATTCTTTCAATTAAAACTAGAAAAGAACATCTAAGAACATATTCATAAATTCATACTTCAGTTAGCAGTGAATAACAGCTACTACACTGGTTAAATTATCTTGAATTAGTTCTCAGATAACACAATCAGTAGAAAACATCAAAGATAAGAAGAGCAAGAGCATTAGGGTACCATGCAAGGGTATATCCTAAGCCATATTTCTGATTCTTACCAAAGAAATGTAATGTAATGAATTACAGAAGGAAAACAGAGACAAAGATAGAACACATCATCGCTGCTTTAAATCGGGATCCAAAGAAATGTACTTGTCATATTAAAGAGCAACACCAGTCATATAAAACATTGTCCAACAGCTTGATATTCAATCTGAAATCATCTCCTCATCCTATTTTACAACTTTACACACAGAACTATATCTCGAGAGAAACAGCTTACAATTCACAGATATCCAATCAACAACCTTTACAATGTGTTTTTTCATGAGTTTTATAGCTAAAAAGAGGCAGAGGAGGTAGATATAACTTTTAATGAAACATTAAAATAGAGGAAGAAGAGTGGCTCGAGGCCCATTCTGTCTTAATATCTATGCATTGATCTTCAATACTCTTTGGATGAAAGAGTGGTCTTCGACAGGCTGATATTAACTTCAGGTATGTTCTTTGATGTAATTTCAGTTGTAGTACTCCATAGTACTTTGGTGATAAGAAAAAATTCAAATAAAGGACTTTAGGTCTACCATACTTCATAAAACATGCTCTGGAAACATTAGGACTTTCTGTCAGGGTGTAGATCTTCTTCGGAGCTCGATGTAGAATACAAAACAGTATGGGAACTTGTCCTTTCATGGGAAAGAACCTTCTACTGATGTGAGACACTGATAATATCGTTTTCTATGCTTTAGGTCTCATTAGGCCTTCTGTGTTAATCACAAGGTCTTCAATTTGGTAAACTCACCATTTGATCATTGAATTAGAGCTTAAAATCTTCAATAACATGCTTTAAACCTCTTAATTCTTCACTGATACTCTTTGCCACTCCTGTGACTGTCTCTGTCTGTGAAAATGGAGTTTTAATGGTGCTGGATGTTTTACAGAGTTAAACACTGTTCTTTAATGAAATATTTCGTTTCAACACCTTCCCAGGCATTTTCTCTGCAATCTCGGGCTCTGAAAATGGCCTTCTCTACGATCTGTGTCACTATGACAGTGACTGTGAGCAATGGCGGTTCCCACCGCCTATAACCCTGCAAAACACACAAACGTGTTAAGAAAATCCATGTGGGAGTGATGGTGAATATCGTGGAGGACTGTGGGAATGGCAACACATACATGGTGGAAACGGTGGATGTAGTGGAAAATGATTGAAAAATGCAATGGAACGGTGGAAAACTAATCTGATGGAGGTTTGGTGGAGGAATGGTTCTGGGCCGTTAGATTAGATGGAGCAATGATGATCAACGGTGGGGATTTGCCGAGAAGGTGGCCTTTAGAAGGTTAGGCAATATAAACAAACCTTTAGTGTAAACACTAAAGTTTTACCTTTGGGCGGATTACAAAGAAAAATAAATGGAATATGGACCATTGGATCTCAGGAGGAGATCAACGGTGGAGATCAGCCGATGAAACTCTCTGAAGTCCGATGGAAAAATATGAACGAGGAACGCAATGGAATGAGGGTCGTTGATCTATATAGATCAACGATCGGGATCTTTAGATGGACTTTCAGAGGCGGAAGACAAGAGGGGAAATGGTTTTAAGAAGAGAAACCACTGTTTTTGCGTTGTTTGGGAGTGGTTTTGAAAATCTCCCAAAAAAATGCAATATTGCTTGCCACCCGACACGTGGAAAAATAAAACCACCCATATCGCGTGATTTTAACCCGTTAAATTCAGGATGCCAAAGTTACGCGATATGGATGTTGGCCGTCGGATCTGGCGCTGTGAGATCTAATGGTGGCAGATGGAGCGCGATATGGGGAGATGCGCGGTCAGAAGCGGGGGGTCAAGTCAAAGGTGGTTTGAACGTGGGCCGTCCGATCAGCAGAATGAACGGCTGAGATCGAAAGCGGAAAAGCGAAGGCAGAGGGGTAGGTTAATGGGTGGGAGTAATCCTGGCTGTCGGATCTCAAGAGATCAACGGTGGAGATTTAAAGATGAGACGAGGCCAAAGAGCTTAATGAATTAGCGAGAGAAAGGTGGACCGTCGAATCGAATGGGACGAACGGCTGAGATTCAATCGAAATTGGAGGAGGCAGGGGCCAAAACTCTGATGGGCTCATGTAGCGATTGAGCATAGACCGTCGGATCAATGGAAGATCGACGGTCATGATTGGATCGGAGGTAGCCAATCGGGGTCATAGGGGCGGTGCGAGAGCCAATCCTGGCCGTTGGTTCTTGTGGATTCAACAGCTGGGATTAAATTAGAGATCGGCCAATCGAGGCATCGGAGGGTGGCACAATAAAACTTTTCAATTGGCTATCAGTGCTGTGAAACAAGCACGGACCGTTAGATCTATTCAGATCAATGGCGGATATCACTTCCGAGACCAATAGAACAATTCCTCCTCGCATCGGAAGATTTTACTTTAACAAATAAATGTGCTCCCGACCAAACCTCCAATTGTGATAAGCATTGTATGGTTTAGCGCTTGGTCTTAGCGCCCAGATTCATGGTGGGGAAGTGGTTAGGGGCTGGCCGAAAGGGGCTTAAGCCTTATATGTAAAATGGATGTTTTTTAAGCCAAAAAGAGGGTTTTTGAGGCTTAAAAGAGTTTTCGGTAGGAAAAAAGGGATTTTTAAGCCAAACAAAGGGTGTTTGTAAGGTTTAAAGGGGAGATGGGATGATTAGAAGACTTAGGAAGGGATTTTGAGGGTCAAAGGGGAAATTTGAGAAGGGGAAAAAAGGGGTTAAAATAGGGAATTTGCAGGGATACAAGGGAGCAGATGTGGGCTTTTCTGAGTATTAATTTTTTCACAGATAGTGAGATTTCTTGATGGAAATAACAGTGAAGATCCTTTCTAAGGAAAAGGGCACACAAAGGCTTCAAGAATGATATGTTTTCAGAGGAAATGTATTTCTTGAAGGGTCAGAAAAATATTTAGCCACCTGTTTGCTCTGTCAAAAATTATAGGTGGCTAACACACACAACACAACTTGTAGGCCTGTTTTCATTAGATTTTTAGACTGGACCCACTCCACACATTTAAGCTCAAAGAAAATTCATCAAACTGAAACTTATAACCACATAAAATTATTTTCTGAATCATCAATCAACCAACCAACCACTGATCTTTAATCATATTCAAATAGAAGCATAATCAGTATCCAAACAACTCAAATCTATATGAAGACATCATTGACAGATAATAGTAATATAGCAAAACATATCAGAAATTTCCTTCTGGGTACTTCATCAAAACCCTAGATACCATACGCGCTTTTTCTTAACTGAGCCCGCATATATACGCAATTTTACAGAGACGAATCTGCATATAGATCTACAACTATTTCAGGACTACACAATTCTTTGGAATAAATAATCAGCTCAGATGTTACCCTTTTCTTCAGCAAACATTCACCAAATCACAGATCTAAACATTTCATAAAGACATCTAATGAATACATGGTCATTTTAGGTCTAGCGATCTTGATCCATCATTGTAATCATAGGTGCATTATTATTTCAAATCTAGCAATAAACTATAACCCATTCCATGCAGATATACTTTAGAGTGAAGTATTTATTCAATACCGAGACACATGCACACCTTTTCACTATCATCTTCTTCTCCTTATATATCTTTTTCCTTTACCAATACGATGAGCCAAAACCACACAAGTGCTAATGGTATTCTTGGAAAGAATCAAATAGACAACACAATGCTCAATATTGTGGGCTAATACCATGATAATGTTAAATTTTGCAACAAGAAACAATGAAATTGGCATCCGGAAACATCATCCTTGATCCTAGTGAAAAATAAGCACCTACACTAGGTGGGGCCCACACAGGCTATTTTTAGGTGATATGTCTATTTTTAAAATTTGGATCAAAGTCTATTTTTAGCAGTAATCTATTTATAGATGGTTGAGAAAATTATATGGATGGATGGGTGTCTAAGTTTGGAATGTATGTGCGAAGTTGTTTCGTGGAATGAATGTCTAAAATTAGGATGCATGTCGATTTTTGTTAAGCCCTTAACAAAAATTAGACAAAAAATAATTATCTATTTTTAATGAGCACTTGGAACTAGTTAACTGAAGTGGAAAATCAGTTAGCTAAGTGGATTTTGAGTTGAAGTGGTTGGTTGGTGGACCATGCAGTGGACTTCGTTGTAACTGAGTGATACAAAGTTGTAATAGAGTTGGATGTGTAGTTATGTGAGTTGTTATTTAGTTCAACTCAGTTAAGTGAGTTAAACTCAGTTGTGCTAGTTGTAACTAGTTGTAACTAAAGATCACTAGTACACTTGGCGGAAATTCCGACACTTGGTTCCGACACTTTTGACCAAATGTCGGAAATTTCCCCAAATTTTTTCAAAATTTTCAAATCTCGCCTGAAACCATCGCTATACCGATGTTTATAGACAAGTGTTGCAATACCGACACTTAGACAAAGTGTCGCAATTGCAACATTTGGAGGAATCCGTTGCAATACTGACACTATGCCCCAAAGCGTCGCTATCGCGACGGCTTCTTCCAAACATCGCAATTGCGACACTTTGTCTAAGTATCGCAATTGCGACATTTGGAAGAAGTCGTCGCAATAGCGACGCTTTGGGGCTATCGCAATAACGACACTTATATGCTATTATGCTTTGTTAAGTCAAAAGTTTTAATTCATTTCCCTCTTCAAAATTTAAATTTAAAATATCAAAAGTTTTAATTCATTTCCCTCCGATTGCATGGTTTGTCCAGGGAAGGAGGGAGGATGCACAGCAAAAACCCTGGCTATCACATGCACAGCCGTGGCACCATCTTTTGCAACCCCATGAATAGGATTCTCAGATCCAGTGTAGGATGAAGGTCGCATGTTCAATTTCGCTGCAGGGCCAGTGACTCTGCCCGCAAATGTTATAAAAAAAGCTCAAGCAAAGCTCTTCAACTGGAGGGGCTCAGGGATGATATAACTTGGATTGTAGATACCATTTTCATTGTTGAACTCTACTACTACTAGAACTGGAAGATTAGATGATCGTTTCGTGGGCAGCACAGTTACTCTGGCATGGCTCAAGTAAGGTTAAATTCCTTTTCTATTTTCGCAAAGTTTTCTCTGCTATGGAAAATGTAATTATATTAATTTTTTTCCATCGATATACGGATTGGATCCAATTAGATGTAAACCCTTGCTACAGTGGTTATTCGAATGGGTTAGAATGTGCATTTTTATTTGTTTCTTTTGAAATACATGCATTACCACTGTAGCTAACCCTTTATCAGAATATATTTACAGATTAATACTAAAAATTACTGGCAGCAGATAATGTTATCCATAATCATTTGCTACTTTGAACATAGTTTTTTGTTAATGATCATTTTCCTTTGCAGCTATAGACTTAAATGTGATAAATACAGCTTCTTAAATAACCTTATTTTCAAAACACTTTGCAAAACCAATCATTTAACTTCTCACTTGTGACCTATGATTTCTAAATGTTAGGAATTTTTTGTTTGTAACTTTTTCCACAAGCAAGTACCAGAGTATTTTCTCATTTAGAAGATCTCTTTCCTGGTCCGCCACTATCTTGGGTCGAGGGGCTTTATTTTGAAAGATAACATGATTCCCGACCATACATATTTTCCATGAGATGTATTTTGGGATGTCCTTCCATGCTTTCACCATCATTCGTTTGTTGTTTATTTTTTTGGCCATAGGATTTTCTTTTCCATGAAAGGCTTAGTTGCCTCCATTCCTTTGCCCACTTTAATGCTGAGATCCTTAATGGTGTAGTTCTAAACTTGTTTGGTGAAGAGACAAACTAAAAATAGATGTGGGGAAATTTCTTCGTCTAATTGACATATAGTACATTTGGTGGGCACTTGATTACCCCTCTTTCAAGGATTCTCCACTATCAAGATTCTTTTGTGCACCATAAGCTAACAAAAAAAAAAAAAAAAAAACTGATCTCAGAGAGGTAGTCTCCTTCCCAAAACTCTCTAGAAGTTCAATGTAGGAGGGGGGCTTTACTTCATCATTAAATGCAAACTCAAGTTCACTCTGATCTCAGAGAGGTATTCTCCTTCCCAAAACTCTCTAGAAGTTCAATGTAGGAGGGGGGCTTTACTTCATCATTAAATGCAAACTCAAGTTCACTCTTAGTTCTTGACATGTCACAAGCATTTACATCTGTCTAAAGGTAACATTCATTGTATTCTTCGACATTGTTGTTACCATGACTGTGGATTTTTATTTCACGAGACATGTCAATAAACTATCTATTTCCTTTGCAATCTCTATAGTGAGGGACAAATCTAGAAATACTAATTTAATACTGACCTTGATTTTTTATTTCATGAGACATGTCAATAAACTATCTATTTCCTTTGCAATCTCTCTATAAATACTAATTTCATACTGGCCGTGGTTTGTTATTTCATGAGACATTGCAATAAACTATCTATTTCCTTTGCAATCTCTCAATAAATACTAATTTCATATTGACTTTGCATATTCCTTTGGAGATTTTAGTAGCAGTAACATTCACTATCAGCCCTGTATTCTGATCTGAATTTTGTTGACTAGAGATTTCTCTCCATTCCATATCATGGTTATCTATTTCATATTTAGTGGATCCATTCACCACCGGGCCTACAAAGTCTATTCTATCTCCATATTCTTTACAAGAATCTTGACCAATTACAATATTCAGTTTAGGTTCCCAAAATAGGTTCTATCATTACATTTACATCTGTCTGAAGGAAACATTCATTGGAATCTCAGGCATCATTCTCATGGTGACCCTGAATTGTTATTTCACGAGAAGTGTCAGTAAAATGACTATTTCCTTTCCAATCTCTCTCTGTGTCAAGGATGTTGCATATTGCTCTATGGAGTATTATTCTTAGTAATTTTCACCAAATTGTCACCAAAATGAGTCGACATCATTCTCGTGGCGACCTTGAATTTTTACTTCATGAGAAGTGTCAGTAAAATGAATATTTCCTTTCCAATATCTCTCTGATTCAACGATGTTGCAGAGACATCTTAAGTGCCTGAGCTTCCCTCCATTGAAAAAACTGAAGCATCATTATAATAATCGCAACCATTGTGTTAACCTCCTCCTTGGTATTTAGTTTGACTGGTTGAATCTAGTGTTGCACTGGAAATAGTCTCCATTATTGAAGACTCTTAAGTGAATACAAGCATTTTGCATACCACTTCCATTTTCATTTCTCCATTATTTTGGCAGAAAGGAGAAAAGCATCAGTTTGTGGGGTATTTCCTGCAGAGACATCTTAAATGCCTGGGCTTCCCTCCATTGAGAGCAAGCCTCCCTATAACTGTCACAAGTTCAACCATTGTGTTAACCTCCACCTTGGTATTTAGTTTGACTGGTGCATATTTCTCTCTGGATTATTGATTCAATATAATATTATAGACGTTTCAAATCATCAATAGACGCTGGGATAGGTACAGAGAATTTGTCATGGAAATGTTGTTGAGTATTTTAGTGCTAACTAATGAACAGTAAATGCAACAACGAAATTTCCCCCCCTGCATTATATGTTATTTATTCCAAGACTACATCGTTTAACTCACAACCTATCTAAATTGATGACATGCAGCAAGATTTCCTTCACAATAGGTGCATCCTAACAAAAATACTTGGCTTCACATTGCACAATATGGTACAGAGTCTATAGACATACCAACATGAAAGATGCTACAACTTGATCTATACTCTGTTGCAACATACTCATTTGATGATTAGAAGGTTGATAAGTTGACAATTCTTGGCAATCCTTTATTGAGCCATTTTAGGATTTTTTTTCAGCATCTTCTATCTAACAGATTGTATATTGCATCTTCTATTTCAGCATTTTCTTCCTGATGTTGCTTCTTCCGGTAGTCTTTTGGGATGGATGGAAAATTCTAATCTAGTTTCTCCACACTCTACTAGACCAGTGTCTCTTGCACCACCCCCAAATGAAAGTGAGTTTAATTTACTATATTTTGTAAAATTCTCTTTGGTAGGCTAACACCATGTTATCTCTTGGAAAAATTTTATGGCATGCTTGAATATTTTTGAGTAGGAACTGTGGAATAAGAGAGAACAATTTTTCCTTTGAAGTGGGATGATTTAGTAGGCCCTTTCTGTTCAAATATGTCAGAAATATTTTTATTTTTTCTATAACAGAGTTTTCCAAATAGAGCATAATTTGACTTCTCATTCTGTGAATTGTATCAATTGCTTTCCTAAAATGAGCCTAGGACTCCACCATCAAATGGTCCTGCTGTAGACTATCAATCTGTTGATTCTGAAAACCTCATGAAGCACATCCAGGGTGATCAGTCTGAGGAGGTACATACAGAGCATTAATTAAGATTGAAATTTGATTATATGATGGATTGAAATTGTCTGTCTGTAGTCCATGTGCTCGTTACTCTTAATTGAGTCACAACTTAATGCTAAATTCTCTTTTACCTTTCGTTTGTTTCAGGTTTCTTGGTTTTTCTAAAAGTTCCATTGACTGTTGTATGTGTTCAATTTTGAGTAGGATTTGTCAGTTATTCTACAGAGCATTTCTTTTCTACAAAATAATAATGCTTACCTTATAATTGTAGGTGACCTACTGAGGCCCAGGCCCAACTCATCCTCTTAACATGTAGTCACAAGATGACCTGCCAAAGACCATGGGAAAGAACTCTCAATCAGGGTTCAAATGTTATGAGTATGGATTTCCATTCTCTGCAGCAAAAAAATTTTCTAGGTGATTTCAAATTCCATTCAATACAATTATTAATTCAAATAAATTCCTAATGTCAATTTGGAAGGTGTACCTTTTATCTTTATAAGTATGTTCACACTGGCTAGTGGTTCAAATTTTCATCACTGGCTTTATCGATCAGTTGGAACAAATGTTGGTGACAAAGTGGAATGAAAGTGAGGGAACAATCAAGTGGGCATATTCTATTTTTAGGAAGCATTCCTTAGGTGTTGTGCAATTCACTTTGATAAAACTAGGAATAGATTCTTGGCATCTACTGATGAATTTAAATTAAAGTTTTGGGACATGGATAGCACTAATATCATGACAAAAATTGATGTTGAGGGTATTTCGGTCAGAAGTAACAATTGATGTTGAGGGTAGTTCGGTCAGAAGTTATTTTTGAAGATGAGGATGGCTTATTTTAGAGTTTGAGAGATAGTGATTTTGAGAAAAAAATGTTTCAAGTTCAACACATTATTTCAAGTTTTCTTAATCACATCTCAATGTATAATCCTTGTGTTATTTTCCAAAATGTTCAATTCTAGTCCTCACCTTCGTTTCAGTAAAGATGGTTCCTTGTTGGCAGTCACAACGAATGACATAACATAAAGATCTTAGCCAATTGGATTTCGCTTGGAAAAAAAAGTAAATTGATTCCATGAACTTTTACTATGAACATGCACTGCTAATTAATGGTAAATTTTAAACTCTAACTAGATCATTTTTACTATGCAAACTTTAATTGTCGCTGCTCCTGGTTCCCTTCTCGGTGCTATAGAATGTTCAGAGAGACTTCCACCTACAGTGTCAATGACCAAGTTTGTAAGAACTTTCTCCTAGAATTATTTCTTTAGAGTCTAGAATATTTTCCCAGCCATATTCAGTTTAGTTTATCCCGTGTAATGGTATATCTTATTAGTGTCTAAAATTTTACTCGAGAGTATAGATATTGTTGTTTTCAAGTTTCCATATAGCATAGGATTTTGTTTTTCTCTTGTAAATGGTCTATTAGCCATTATTTTGGCATATCTTTTATGGGAATAGGATGATACGGTCTGTGCAGTCTTACAATTACCTAACACTCAAGAAAAAATGTGTGTAGAGCAGTATAGACAGCAGTTGGACCCCAGATGTTAGACCAAGGCTTCTAAATGAGGTTACAGAAAAGAGAAAGATCTGGAAATTGACTGAGATAACTGATTCGGGTCAGTGTAGCTCTCTCAGGTTGCCTAACCATCTCATTCAGTCTTTTGGTGTTCAAGAGTCAGGATCAATAAAAATGCATGAATCTTTCTCGGACTGCTTATATTTTCAAATCATCAACTCTAAACCTTTGAACACCATGCAAACAAAATTGAGCACCTGGTCACTGGATTAAAATTTCTCGCATGGCTACATTGTGTATAAGCTTCTCTTACTCCAAACATCTCCCACAATCCCCCATAAATAGAAAACAATGGAAATGGTTTGCATCCCTCTTATTTGACAATTTCTAAGCTAACTTTATGGAACTGTTCTAGTTACCATAAACATATCTTGGTTCATTGGGGATCTTGGATATAACGAATTTGATGTCTTTGCAGCCTTCAACTTTCTTAGAGCACATGGACTTGTTGTAAGTGTGTTTATCATTTTCTAAGTTGTTTTTTTAGAGGGGAACAAACAAATAATATATCATATAAAACTAGAATAAATGTGTAAAATAAGCCCAACTTTATAGAGAGATTGAAAAGCAGTGAGAGTAACATCTATCTTGCATCTCACTTTTTATCTAGGAAAAAAATTCTTTGAATCAATTGATTTAGTCAAGCTATGGATAGGAGTGCCATTTTAGTCTATGTTTATTTGAAAAGATGTATGGTGTTTTCTACAGTCATCTTGTTCTCTATGGCTCCTTTTTTCGTTTTGTTTTTGTAACTTGTTTCAATATTCTAAACTGAGAAATCAATGCAGTTGGTTATAATCTTATTGGTTAAATGAACATTTAAAGCATTATATTGGTAGAAGTTTCATTATATGAACAAGTCTGAATGTTTTTTTTGTCTCTCTTGTTGAACATATAGGTGAATAAGTTAACACAATTTGTGGGGTTATATTACTTACTTTTCTGAGGTTTTTGACTGGTCCTTCATCTGTTATCCATTGCATAGGATCTTGTATTTTATTTAGCTTCACAGAATTGGATTTTATCTTAGCCATTAATTTAGTCGGCCAAATCATGGTTAAGTGGTAAGAACTTTTACTAGGCTAGATCTCTATACATTTGCAATTTCCATAACAAAATTTTGACATTGAGGAATGTTAAGACCCCTCCACTTTCAAGTTTCACTATGCCTCTTTTCATGAATTTGTAAGACCCACAAATGCAACTTATTTTACCAACTTAAAAACTTGTCAAATACCTTGAACAAACATTGTTTTAAGAGTCTTTCCCCCTCATAGGCTATTAGTTTCTCATTGAGATTGAATAAGAAAATGTATGATAAACATCTCATACCTTCAAGCTGATTACTTAAATGCTTGTAGATTCCTCTTCAAGATTGTGATCATGGAACGACGATAAACTAAACTTTGCTCCTCGGCCATCATTGCTTTAGCTTTGTTGTCATACTTTATGAGATATTGAAAGTCTTCATTACTCTATTTTCCTTCTAGTTTTAACAGAGATGACATCCTTCATACTCTCATCTAGTACTTAATATGGTATTCTTGGTCTTCAAGCTCCATACCTGCATAGTCCAGACTCCATCCTAGAACTCCATTTTATTTTTCCAAGTTTTCTTCATACTTGGGTCAATGTTCTTCTCCCTTATGGTTTTTCAAAGGTCCTTCAAGCTAAGACATAGGTTTTAGATGGATCAAGAATTCTATTTCTTGGCATATGACAGAATACTAGCTACTATTGCATGTATTATTACTCTTACTATATGGCAGACTGGAGAGTCACAAGTACAAAAAGTTGTGTACATCAATCAAGGCCCTTATGTAATTTTTGTATTAACTGAAATATATATGTGTGTGGTGAGGGAAAGGGGATTGAAGTAATTTTTGTATTAACTGAAATATACACGTGTGTGGTGGGGGAAAGGGGATTGAAGTAGAAATATGTTGATATCTGGATTGCCCTTTCCATATGTTCACACAGTGAAAAAATTATGGTATATTATTTCCTGTGAAGAGTTTTTAACTTGTACATATTTCAGGGATTGAATTTTTCAAGACACAAGCTGGAAAAATAGAGGAGGAGGCTGATAGCCATAGGCCAAGTGGATTTGAAATAGTATTCCATGCATGATAAAAGAAGCTAAAGCCTTAGGTCTGGATCTACCTTATGAATTTCCTTTCATCAAGAAAATCATTGAAAAGTGGGAGGCTAAGCTTCAAAAGTTAGAATATGATCACCATTCTCCTTTGTCATTGATAAATTTTCCATCTCTCAAAGTGATAACTGACTAAATTTACCTTTTACCTTGGTGGTCACTAGTACATTTAGGGGAAATTCCGACACTTGGTTCCGACGCTTTTGACCAAATGTCGGAAATTTCCCCAAAATTTTTCGATCCCGCCCGAAACCGTCGCTATACCAACGTTTAGAGAAAAGTGTCACAATACCGACACTTAGACAAAGTGTCACAATTGTGACGTTTGGAGGAAGACATCGCAATTGCGACACTATGCCCCAAAGCGTTGCTATTGCGACGGTTGCCTCCAAACGTCGCAAGTGCGACACAATGTATAAGTGTCACAATTGCGACGTTTGGAGGCAGCCGTCGTAATAGCGACGCTTTGGCCGATGTATTTATAACGACACTTATATGTGCACTACATAAAAATGATTTTATTAAAAACTACGACATTTATATGCGCGCTACATAAAAATTATTTTATTAAAAACTTCATTAACGTCTGATATCACGCGCATTTGCCCTCATCTCTTGCAGAACAGCATTCACCCTCAGCTCTTGTAGAACATCATTTTCCCTCAGCTCTTGCAGAACGGCATTCGCCCTACATTCGCCCTCAGTGTTTTCCCTCAGCTCTTGCAGAACAGCATTCGCCCTCAGCATTCACCCTCAGCTCTTGTAGAACAGCATTCACCCTCAGCATTCACCCTCAGCTCTTGCAGAATAGCATTCACCACATGAGGAATCGGTGTTGCAGCACCAGCTCTTGGGAAGCAGCCGGCCAAGCACTCAGATCTGCAAGAAATGACATTTCACCCTTAGCTCTTAGAATATCATTTCCCTTAGCATTCGCCCTCGAGCTCAAGCATAATAGCATTAGCCCTCAACATTCGCCTGAATCTTGCGAACAGCATTCACCCTCAACTCTTGCAAACGGCATTAGCCTAGGCATTCACCCTCAGCTCTTGCGAACAACATTAGCCCCCCCCCCTCTCAGGAATGCCCTCGGCTCACAGAGTACAGGGGATTTCTTATTTGCTGAGGCCCTTCCTCCTATAGTAGGGTTGACTCTATTTGGGGTTTTTTGGTCAATTCCATTGGATTGTGTTAGGCTATAGGGTTCTCTCTAGATGTCTTCCAATGTTCTTTCAGATGAGTTTCAAAGAGGATGTGTAAGATGTGTTTGTGCTTGCATGAATTTGACTCCACCGGTTTCATGAAGTTTAAGCTATGGATTTTAGTTCGACAAACTCATCCATCTCAACACCCAGTAATGAATTGCCCTTGGTCTGATCTATATTGAAGGTGAAGTGCAAAGTGGTAGAGAATGGGAGATGAAAGTCAACTTTATCACAAGGGTAGTACTCGGATCAAAAGTGATGACTTTGTTTCTCGATTTGGGAGTTTTCTTATATTTGATTTTACGTTGACATAGATCTTGGTCAATCCATACAACCATATCGAGTCAATGTTGAGATCATTCATATAGATATGAGTCCACCTGATATATAGGGTTAATATCATCATCACTATCCATGGGAACCGAATGGTTACAAAATCTGTGATTGTGGTTGGCTCATTTATAATTATTACCCATTTACAATAGAGCACAAAAACACTAAATATGGCCCGAGCAGAGCCTTTACAACAGGCAATGGAATTGCAGCTGCTTCATCAATAACCAATAGCTCCACTTGAGAAAAAATTTCATAATCTTGGGGCTGGATATACTGCAGAGAAAAAAATTGTAGTTATCATTCGTGCTCCAATATATTAATATACTTTTTACATTGAACTGAAGAAAGGGAAACAAGAAAATGCTAGCCATCATACAATGCTTTGACATAAGAGTTTTGAGTGACATACTTGAAAAAATAACTCATCCACTGATATTTATAATCATTTGAGTTATTCAAGTTAAACACAATGTCAAGAATCAAGATTTAATACCCTCAATTATCTTCATCACCCAATACAAGATTTAAATTTTTCCCAAAGAAACGCTTATTAAATTGGCAGCCATTATTTCTCCCTGCTTTAAAAACCCTACATTTAAATGAAAACAAGCATTGCATTTCAACTACAAAAATCTATTAGTGTTCAAATGTACATGTGTGCATCACTTGTGTGGGGTATTCCTTTTCCACTTTCACATTATCCAAGAATGTGTGCAGTATAGTTCATATTTTTTGTGATTTAGATTATCTTGAAAAAGGAAAGGTAAATTATTTCCCATGGAAAAAGAAGGTTTTCCCTTTTTACTGCTGGAAATGGTACAACAAAGTTCCATTTCTACCCGAAACTCCTATGAAACAGGAACCAAATAAACGCCATGTCCTCAATGGACATCATTTGGCTTTGAAAATGGCCATTGCACCGTGTTGTTTCTTATATTACATCACTATAGTTTCTTAGGTCATTTCTTGTTTCTTGAGATGAAAAACAACCAAAGAAATTATGAAGATCCTTTCAAGAAATAAATGACCATTTCTCAATCATATCTCAACTATTTTTTATTTTATTCGGTGGTTGCTTACTTTGAGAGAAATTTGACACTTTTATAAGGAATATAACATAAAAACACAAAATGGGAAGGAATTGATGAGGTAGATGACCTTTAGTTGTTGTCATTTAAGAATTGATAATACACGATGCATGTTCTGTACTACAAACTAGATTCCTTCCTGGAGTTAGGACACAGAGTATTGAATCAAAGTTGTAGTTTCTAACTTCTTGTATTGGTTCATCGATCTTGAAATTCAGACATTGCATGTCTTCATTGCTTCATGTTTGAATAATTTGCATCATATCGTACAATAGGAAATTAGGAATTATGATTATTATTACTTTATGGATCTGTTAAGTTACTTTCAAGTTTGCATGGTTTAGTGTGAAATTATTCTAGTGTGCCCCTAGGCCCAGGTGAAGGAATGCCAAGGACTGAGAACCCTAGTTTTTAAATGGTATTGTTTTTTATACCCAAAAACCCCTCAACATCACTTCTTATTAGTTCTTAACAATAGTGTTGTAAACAATTTGAGAATTGATATAGAAAAATCTCGCACTTCTCAAGATAAAGTCCTAAAGCCAAAGTGTGATACCATGTGTAATTCAATAGCCCCATTGTCACCTCACCAACCTCTTTTCACTTCGGACTAGCTCTCCTCCAACTCAAGGGGGGTCCTCCCTAGTAGATGTTAGGGATCTAATGGCCCAACCAAACCAATTCAAGATCCCCATAACTCTCTATGTTTACTACTATCAATCAAAATATTGAACAATAGGGTCAGACATGCATCCTGAAGATAAAATTTCCAGGGTATTTTTGGGTAATTTCAAAGGGAAAGTCCCCAAACACATATAATCAAGGAATTATAACGTGACTTCAAACATTAAATATCAAAAAAATCGTTTAAAGGATATTGAAAGGAAAAATGTGATGGAAGATAGAAAGTGCCTTACTTAAATTCTCTAAGGATTTTTCAATAGTTGCTCCAAAAGCTTCACTTCAAGGCCCTTCAAGATCGTCTCCAACAATGCTATACCATCAGCTTCAACAATGTTGCTCCAAAAAATGTCCTCAAGGTCTTCACAACAAGTTTACTAGAAGTTGCTCCAACAATATATTCAATAAGGTCTTCATTGTCAACTCGTCTCTTGTTTGGGTGCCTTAATGTGCAATGACATGTTTCCAGGACTGAATTCAATGCAAGGCATATTTAAAACTCTAACTCTATCGTTCGGTGTATTATTAGAAATTATTTCAGTTTTCATTTTGTGTTTTTAAGTTATATATTGTTTTCAAGTTTTTACATTTATAATTTTATTGCAATGTGGCAGACTGATGAGAGCAGTGCAGGAACAACCCAGAGACAGGATGATCGCGGAAAGAGGCCAGCGGAAGAACATGTAAAGTGCCAGCATTGCTCTATCTTCAGGTATTTTAGTTATTTAAATAATTGAAATAATATTAATTTTGTTCAAATATGCAGACACCTAGCCATGGTACGCCTAATGATTCCCTCTTTGAGGAAGAGCTTTCTTCATCCCTATCTCCAGTGTTGTTGTTGCAAAAAAAGGCACGAGATGCAAGGTCGTAATTTAATGCTTTGATAGACGCGCCTCAAACACCTGAAATAGAAGAGAGGATACAACATCTTATGAGGCAGCTAAATAGATATCAGGTAATAATAAAAAGTCAAAAGGATATTTTTTTTGTTCTGCATGAGATGAATTGTGATAGTTTGATTTTTAATTTTTATATTGACTAAACTAACAAAAAGTTCTTTTGTATGTAGCGTTTTCTGGCACTTGCTGAACTCGGTGTTGGTGGTAGTGGGACACAAGGGCAAGAGATTGCCCAACAACCCTCTCGTACACCTTCTACTTCTTTAGGTGCCAGCCCAGCTTTCCACCCTTCCAGCAGACCTTGACCAACTTGTTGAACGTATTTAGCGATGAGTAAAACTAATATGGCTAACTTCCCATTATTTATTTCACAGACTCCATGTCGGCTCCGGGGATTCATCAATAGCACGTTATTGTTCTGAACGATGAAGATGTCCCTATAAATCCATTTCTTTCAGGTAGAATTTTAATATTTTAACTATATTTTCATGCTCTATCTAAAACATATTATCATGATTTTTATTTTAATTAATGATAATATCTTTTTCTATGTAAAACAATTTTTTATACGGAGTTTTGGAAGCTGAAAGTTTAATTTTGGCCCAACCATACGCACAAGGTGGAATTCCCATAATTCCAACCTGAAATTTTTTTTTCTAGATTATCTAGAAGCCCTTTTTGGGGTGGGCACATTTGAGAGAACAACGGTGGCTCGGGTAGCTGGCAAATATTTGAAATATACCAGGGACACCTATAGGATGAAATTTCAATTTAACCCTAGATGAGAGTGTCCAATTCCAACACAGAAAAAGAACTTGGAATTATCCACAAAGAAGCCCCTTTTTAGAATTAGAACTTTAATTTGACAGAACAACGGTGGCTCGGGTAGCCGACAAATATTTGAAATATACCAGGGACACCTATAGGACGCAATTGCAATTTAACCCTAGATACGAGCGTCATATCACAGTTCCAAAGAGTGAGTGGAGAGCACTCATCCATGATGGAAAAGAGAAAAGGGGAAAGAAAGAAGGAAAAATGCCAATTGGACTCGCAAGGTAAATTACAACTTTAATTCAATAGCTTTAATTTTTTCTATGTCTAAAATAAAAGTGTGCTACGTCATATCTGACTTCAATCTTTTGATGCTAGGTTTCCTGACACCTCAAAGGCAACCAAAGCTAGGATTGAAAAAAGGGCCATCACAAGCTAGGCCAAGTCGGCTACTTGAAATTAGCCGCAAGAATTGTAATTAAGTAGCTAAACATCTTATAATTAATTGTATCGCCTTCCAACATTTTTGTAATCCTATAAAATATGATTAAAAATACACAATCATATGTAATGTAGGGTGATGACTTCGGAACAAAAACTACAGAGGAAGATAAAAGTATCACTTTCCATTTCGGCTATCAAGCCGTAGTTGAACGTCGCAGAAGCTTGGGGCAGGTCCCAAGATCCAGAATGCCTGATAAGGTAAAACATTAACCTTTCAATATGTTTGTTTTCGTCCATAAATTTAATGTCTAACAATTTTTTTTAAATCAGGGGAGCAACACTACCGACGAGGCAAATAACCCAGTTTTAGAGCCAGATGTAGATGATCCTCACGTGCAACCTGATCATTGTAGTGGGGACCAGGCCGACAATGCTACTATCAGTGAGGGTCGTGACGGTAATTAATTTCCACTTATATTTTTTCTAATTATACCTTGATGGTTGTCCTTATAACGTTTTTTGTTTAAATGACAGAGAATGTTTCCCTTGAGGATCTTACCACCAGAGAGGAAGATAGGGCAACAGTCCCAACGGCGACAACTGGTGCACCAGGTAAATAATCTCATTACAATTTTTTTTATTAATATTACCGAACTAGTTCAATGATATTTAAAAACTGACAATTAAAATTTAATATTATCTGTTTTTGTAGGCGATGCCCCGTCACTGGATGAGACTAGACATCGTGACTACGCAACTAGGTTAGCAGTGCGGGTCGAAAGGCACGAAACAGGAGCAGAGCACGATGATATTGATGATGTAATTAGGAACTTTAGAAATAGGAAGAAGAAAAAGAAAATTTGATAATGTAAAATATTGTATTATTATAAGACAAACGTTACCATACTTGGAACGTTTTTTGCGTTATATAAAAAAACTCATTTATCATACTATTTTTATGTCAAACATTAATTTCAATGTTTCCTTGCGTACTTTTTGTTGAATTGTTTTTTTATTAGTTATTGAATATTTTTTTTTATGCTCATGAAAGTAAAAAATGAAATATAGATTGGGTATTAGGGAATTGAGAGTGATGTGAGGGGGGGGGGAGGGGCCATAAGAGCTTCCACCTTCACGTGGTTGGCCCTGTTTAGTAGAGAATAATTTATTGGAGCGATTTAATCTTGGATCAAACCTCCCTTGATCCAGCGTAGCAACAAAAAAGTCACTGTTGACTTAGTTGCTGCTCTTTCAGATCGTGGGAGGCTTGTTCCAAGTTCATGCGACTCCAATAAATTGTTCTTGAAACGAAGAGGAGCTTATTCAGGTATGTTTTGACATTTCAACATATGTTCTAACATTATCATAAGAATGCATCTTAGAGTAAAAAATACTACATCAATTACTTGTATTTATTGTATAGATAATGATGTATTTTGATTGACTTGGCAGTGCAGGTACAAATCCTCTTGCATCATGAGCAATACAACTTGTCAACCAGGGTCATGTCCAGGATATTTTTGCTTGTGCGCTTGACCAGGTTCGTGATGTCACATTTTGTAAGTTCCTTTACAGTTCATAATTCAATATTAAGCTTGTTCATGATTATTATCTAGGTTTTTTGTATGTGTTTTTTCATCTATTTGATTGTAAGCAACTTTGCATGTTTCCTGTTGTTCACTATGATTTTTCCCATTACCACTCCCAGGATGAATCCGACTTTATTGTTACATAGGTTACTTTATTGTTACTATGATTTCTCCATTTACGATTTCATAGGTTACATCATGTAAAGTTATCAATCTCAGGTTGGTGATGAGCTTTAGTTCTCCAGATTTGGGGCTTTTCTGATATTTTCTCCCTCATGTCATTCCTGCATCACCTCGTTGTTTGAGCATACCAATTGTCTACCACTTGTACCAATTGGCACATGTCAATCTCTGAGTGGTGCCACATTTCACCTATTTTCGGCCCACTTGACCACCTGAAAAACTCAAATCCACACACCATGTGTCTTTATCATGGAGTGCCACATGTCCTAGATATTTAGGCCGATAGGCCTTCTGTTATGAAAGAGTTTGATTTTTTTCGTCAACACTTCTTATCTAGGCACGACACCTGTTACTTGTTTAATCTGACGGTCACAGTCTCTCGGGTTACCTTCTAGGTTTGACATACCACTGGTTTCTGGTATATTTCCATGGAATCGGTCTGAAAATACCAGCAACAATCCACACACCTGCAACCGTCGACAGACCTACCGTTTTAGTAGCTACATTTCCGCAACTGCCAATACACCTGCCGTTTTAGTTGTTGCATTTCGACAACTTCCAATACACCTCCCGTTTCATTCTCCTGGACTCTGTCTATGCATATTTTTCATATAATTTTATCACGAAGTTGGCTGCAGTGCTTTGACATGCCTTTGAATATTTTTTTAGGTTAGAAGACATTTCAGGCCAGAGCTATTGAATAGACTTGATGAGATATTTTTATTTGATCCTCTTTCTTGTGATGAGCTCAGAAAATTTTCTAGACTACATATGAAAGATGTAGCGATTCGTCTTGCAGAGAGAGGTGTTGCTTTAGGGGTTACAGATGTTGCTCTGGATCTTGTTCTTCAGGAAGCCTATGATCCTGTAAGTAATCACTTTGTTTTTCTTTCTTTCTTATTTAGAGACTATCTTGCTAGGGGATGTGCCCGTTATGGTTTGTTATGATACCATTGTCAATTTCATCGCCGTCCCTCATAATATGTTTGATTGTGTTTATAAATAATAAACAATTATTACACCAAACAATAAACAATTAACTGTACTATAAGTAATATGATATCTTGAAATAATTCTCATTATAATTTCATAACCTCTGCTCTCACTTGGTGGTGTCTATATCACTAAGTGTGTCTTCTTTAAAATTATAGTTACAACAAACAATGAACAATCAACTGCACTGTGAGTGATATCTTGTAATAATTCTTATTATAATTTCCTAACCTCTACTCTCACTAGGTGTCTATATCACTAGGTGTATCTATTTTAAAATTATAGTTTCAATGGTAGATAAATTGTTATCTTAAAATTATAGCTTTGATGGTGATACCTTGTGATTGATAATGCAGTTTTAAGCAGCTTTGGCTTTGACTAATAAACTCAAGAACCCTCTGATATTCTAAGGTTGATTGATTGGGCACTACCCATGTTGTTGGAACTGCCCACTCTGCAGGAATGATAAACTGGAAAGAAACAGGTGTGTTTATTTTAGGAGGCATAATTATTCTTCCCAACTGTCTTTATATTAACAATTTTGGAATTTGATTTTAAAAACTAGTACCCAACTTTGAGTTCAACTAGTGTTCGTGTAAGGTTGTTTGGGCTTTGGGAAATATTGCTGGAGACTCTGCAACATTTAGGGATCTTGCCCTCAGTCATGGAGCTCTGAGGCAGGTGCTTGCCCAGTTGAATGATACTGCCAGAATTTCAATGATAAGAAATGTTACATTGGCTCTGTCAAATTTTTTTCGTGACGTAAACCCCAACCACTATTCGAACAGGTAAGCAAAATACATTTTATGCCTCTTCTTCTTAGTTCGTAGATACTGTGGATTTTTTGTATAGATCTTGGTGCTTAGTAGATTTGGACGTAATATGGACCTAGGCACTTTTTCATTACAATGACTTTGTCATCAAGTTTTAGAAAATGCTTAGAAATTTGGGTTTCACAAGGGGATTACCCTTGCTTGCAATTATCGATTATCAATCACATTCAAAAAAAATTCTTTCGTAGCATTGTTGAGCTCTTTGTAGATGAATTTTTGAGGCAATTTCACAATATCTGAACTAAATTTGTCTGTCCTTTTCAATACTCTGCGCTTGTAACAGAACCATACAAACAATCTAGTGGCCAATGCAACAACAAAAACACCTCCTGTTGCAATGCCTGCAATTCACCCTCTCTGCACACATGAATGACTATGGCACCCTCTTTTGTGAACAGGTACTGGAGCTGAAGGTACTGGTTTCCATTAGGATCGTGGAATTCAACATCCAAAATAGTATCAAATTCCACTGCAATAGTATTCCCCGACGAGGGCAACAGTTCATTGAGACCTATTGGGCTCATCACCCCCAAATAGCCTCCAGGGCTACCCAGAGTGTGATCATCTTTGTTGCTGAGTATATTTTTATTTTTTCAGTGAGAGTTTAGGGTTTCTCTAACATAGCTTCAGAAATCTGATTCAGTGCCTGCTTGAATATCGTCACATAATACTCATGGTTTGGATTGATGAACATGCTCTGAATGGTTGGTTGATTCATAAGAGCCACCCATATAGTCATCTTGAGATATTTTAGAAGTTTTCTCGGGTTTCCTTTTTCACCGTTTCTAGTGGGTGGGATGGTGTGGGGTGATCCATCAATACTGGTGCTCTTGTAGTAGGGAATTTGTTTTTGGGGATATAAAGGAGCATTTGATGTAGATATCCCATTGGATGCATTCATAGATGGGCACGAGAGGTCAAAAATTTAAATTAAAAATATGCAACCTCTAGCATGGCAACCTGAAGGCCGCGAGAGACACTGGTTAAAGATTGTTTTGTGCTGGCCTTAATATAGTTGTGATTTATTTCTATTATCTTAATGCAAATATATAGTCCGGTCTCATTAAAATGAGGATTGTGGTTGTATTTCTCTTTGGTTGTTTCTCTCTTAATGCTCGAGAAGTTGCCAAAAGTTGCGATAGTTGTTTAGTTTGCCTGTTACAACTTAAAAGTGGTTTTTAGCAATGGGAGTCATGTTTTTTAAGGTTCATACTAATATGAAGATCTTGTAATTCTATAATCAGGATAAGAGAAGATGGCCTCTGCTTTGGGCAGTATGACAACAATTGCCACATCTACCTCATTGGGTAACAATGGAAAGGGGAAGAAGTTGGGTGCAATGTTTGATAATTATGGCAGACAATTGTCTTCTCTTTCGGTTTTTTCACCCATTTCCTTTAATCGCTCAAGCAGAAGAGGGACTCTGAGATTACGCGACAGAGAGAAGGTAGTTAATACAAGAGCTATGGAAAAGGAGTTTTACTTCAACAAGGATGGCTCGGTGACAAAAAAATTGCAGGTCAGAGAAAAAATTATGTTTAAAGGAAGGTCACCTGCACGTGAAACTTCACTGCGGTGGATCTTTCCTTGTCCACTTATATTCGATTTTAATGTGTTATTTTAATTTTCATGGAGGGTTGTTTTGGCATATGGTCTGGCATTCAATTGCACACTTACTGAAAGCATTGTCAATTTGTCTTGCAGGCGGTGTGAACAAACTTGCTGATCTTGTTGGAGTCACCCTTGGGCGAAGGGAAAAATGTTGTCTTGGAGAGCAAGCATGGTTCTCCGAAAATAGTTAATGATGGTGTGACAGTAGCTAAGGAGGTAATTTGTAGATGTGTGCTCTGGTTTTGTTTTTAACGTTGTATTAGTTCCCCCTCTTAAATGTCTTAGATTTGGTAGGCATAATTTTAAAACTCAAAGGTGAAAGGAAACATATTTGTTACCCAGTGGTCTACTTGGCCTATGGACTAGCCATATTAGAGTAATGCATAAATCTTTTCACAACAATAAAAGGAAAGGGTTATGGCTGAGTCAAATTTTATTGTTATTGACAGTGTAATGAAATGTATCTCAATGCTATGGTTTTGGCCTTTTTATTGGTTGAATTAGAGGACCCAATTGAAAATATTGGGGCCAAGTTGGTAAGGCAAGCTGCGGAAAAGACAAATGATTTAGCTGGGGATGGAACCACAACATCTGTTGTTCTTGCACAGGGTTTAATAAGTGAGGGTGTAAAGGTAACTTTTTGTCAATAGTACTGGATTAAGATCATCTATTCATTTTTGTAGGGTCTTATGGTGTTTGGTTTTTTAGTTTTGGGTTGGGCTTATTGAGTCTAACATAGTTTTTGAGTGAAAAAATTGCTATCAGGTATTAAAAAATTTTGGTTCTTTTGTCAAAATTTATGAGCTTGTTAGGAAATACAAAACTGACAATGGTTGTATCTTAAATTTGTGGAAAATATTTTGAAATGAAACCTTTTTGTTTAGGTTGTTGCAGCAGGTGCAAACCCCATTCAAATTACTAGGGGCATTGACAAGACAATAAAGGCCCTTGTTTCGGAACTCAAAATTTTGTCAAAGGAGGTAAACGCTTGCCTTTTGAGTAGGTTGGTTTTCCTTTTTGTTGATGGTTTTGTGTATCTAATTGAATTAGTTGCCTAAGGTATTTTTGGTTGCAAACTCCTTTTCATTTTTCATACAGTATTGGCCTTGTGGAATACATTTGATTGTGTGATCTTGTTAGATCTACAACATTTGTAGTTGTTTAGTCTTATGGCCGAGGTGCACTTTTATTATGGAAATAGTTGATGCAATATTGTCATTTAATCCTTACTGCAGGGTAGCATGTTGAGAATTTTCTTGTGAAACATTTGGTATTCAAAATGACACTTGATACTATACAACATCATGCACTTGACTTCAAAATTCATATTCAAAGTGTGCTAGACAATTCTTGCAAAATTTCAAATATTTATGTTGTTTTAAACCATTATCTTTTTCATGTATTGGATGTTGAAAATGAGAAAAGACTTTGGTATGAAACCAACTGGTGAATAATTTCCAGCAAAACAACCACTTCCAAGACATGATTTAGAAGTAGAACATATGTACTTATGAAGCATAGAAAGATATCCTTGATGCAATGTCAATGTTTGGCTAGGGTTATTTTTGGAGAAAATAACTCCTTATTCCTAGAATAGTGATCTTCAATACAAGTAAATTTCTTTCACAGACACTTCTGCCACTTGGCTTGTTGTTTATGTACTTTGAGCTCTACAAAAAAAATCTACAAAATTTGTCTATATAAATGACCACAAAAATGTAATACTTACCTTTATATTTCAGTAACCCTGTAATAAAGTCTATTGATATATCTTCTAGTCTTTGAATATGTATGTGGAATGGTTGAAGTAACCCTAGAGATTTTACTCTCTCTCTTTTATTTACTATGCGAACCTGACCTTCTCTTACAAAATTTTTAATATCTTTCTTCATTCCTTCGAAAAATATATTTTTTGATCCTTTGAGATGTTTTAAGGAACCCTGCGTCCTACCATCAGAGAGACATGGGACTCCCTTAATATTTGTTTATTCAAATATGCTTGCGTGCATAAAAATATTCTACATTTTCACCAAAGTATATATCTCTTTCACTCCCAATGCTCCATAGAGTTCATCCCATCCTTTATAAATTTTAGTTTTTGTTTAGTACTATTGTCATTTTTCCATTATGGCAAGCTTCTTCTAGCCACCTAGGAATAGAAAATGTAATTGGATATAAATTTGAGGCCTCTTCTATTTTAGAAAGAGCATCATGTACTAAATTTCCTTACCCTTTTTGCAGATTATCTCAAAATTAAAACTTTGCATTTTTTCTCCTCATTTTTGTTAATAT